>AWOL01S0032729.1:0-50168 GCA_000715115.1 Nicotiana otophora
ATAACTGCGCTATACATATATAGCGCGGTTATATACCGCGCTATGCATAGCTGTCTTATCAGCTCTGTATAGCGCGGTTTATATATATATATATATATATAAGCGCTATATATAAAAATGTCACTCTTTTTTTTAAACACACATTTTCGTCACACTTGACCTAAAAAACCACAAATGGGTTCTCGCCTCTAATTTTGTTTCATCTTGATATGAGAATGTACATCGTTGTTCCATTTTACTCCAGATATTAATCATTTGGTGTGGTTTAAGAATCTTTGACTTACGATCATGTGTTGATGATGGTCCGTACGAATATAGTGTTCATTTCTAGTTCTCAAAGATATCGAATACTCCCTCCGTTTCAAATTAGATGAGATACTTTTTTTTTGTCTGTTCTAAAATAAATGATACATTTCTAAATTTAAAAATAATTTAATTTTAAATTCGTCATTTTACCCATTTTACCCTTAATGAGAAGTTTTTATAATCACACAAATGTCATGGCCCCACAAAGTTTTTACCCCTTAAACTTTTAAGACCACAAGTTTCAAAAGTTTTTTTTTTTAAAGTCCGTGCCGAGTCAAACTATATCATCTAAATTAAAACTCACGGAGTAATATTATTTTATCTTACTTTGCAAGGATCATTTATATCTGCTGAATTTTCATCTAAAAGTTTACATATAATAGAAAAATGACTATTTACCCTAAAAACAGATAACAATTAAATTTATACGCGGTTTTAAGGATACGTGATCTAACTTAACACAAAGCGATAGATTGAGCTATAAATAATGCAAACAATAATAAAATAAATTCAAACCGCACGACTTGAACATTTATAGCCTTGAGAAATAGCCCTCACTCGAACTGAATATGATCCAAATAATATCAAATACATAAGAGCAGTAGCTTGCAGAAAGAAAATAATATTATAATACTTTTGGGATGCGTCTTCCTTTTTTTTACAAAGAATTAAACCCCCTTTATATAGTAGGAGAGTCCTACTCTAGGTACAATTCTATAAAAGGTAAGAATTCTCGCGATTTGCTAATTAATCGATCTCTTGTTGATACGTGCCGAGATTTCCGTCATGATATCCGACCGGTTGCGGATACTTCGGCCTTCCGTTATTGGGTCTGATAATGTTTCCTCGAGCTTAATCGGAATCGGGATAGATTCCAAAGTCACGGGCTCGAAGATTTGGGAGATGTATGTTCTGACTTCGTTCTTTAGTTCGATGGAACCTGGGGTCGATCTTCAATCCATCACATTTTGGTTCCGATCCGTCATGCAATAGATGATCCCGGTTTCGGCCGTATACAGATAGTCCCCTCGCTTTTCGAAGTGTAAACGACGAGAAACGATATGAGCCCCTGATCCTGATCTCGATACTTCGCTTCAGAAACGACAAAAAATAGACAAAACATCTCGTCAGTCACATCTTAATGGCATTAAATGTTCGTCAGTCGCTGGTCGGTCGCTAGAGGCTTTGAACCGTCGTTGGAATACTATATATATTCCATCCTTCATCCATTCAAACTTTACGTTTAAATCTCTTCTACTCTTGTTCTTTAAAAAATCTTTGCATTCTCTAACACTTGTACCGGATTTCTTGATGTTTTTGCAAGCATCTTCGCTTGTCTTCATTCCAAAACATTATCATAACCTTTTAACTTTCTCTTCTTCATCTTTATTCAGAAAAATGGCGAAAACTTCTAAGACAACTCCACAAAAAGAAATCGGCTCTTCATCACGGCCGGCCGGTGAGGAAATAGCGGCGGAACCTCACCCTGAAGTGTTTGTTCCTGGTCGGTGTTCAATCGGTGCTGATTTCAAGGTTTAAAAGACTTCCTCGGTATCGGGTCGATGCGAGCCGGTATCGAGATATATATACTCGATCACTGACGGTCTCCTCCCCAAGGTCAAAGAGTATTGCAACTCGATCGGTAAACATGTGGTGGTGCCCACGCATGAGGAAGCGATTACCACTTACGTGGAAGGTTTTTTTAAGTGTTTATACTTATCCCTTCACGTTGGGCCCCTTGGACCCGGTCATCATCGCCTTCTATAAGAGGTACGAGGTGACCCTTGGTCAAATCCACCCCTCATTCTGGAGGATAGTAATTCTCCTCCGCTTCTTCATAAACAAAATTGAGGGGTGTCCTCTTTTGTTTAACCGGATGAAACATCAGATCCAGGCTCAGCTTGTGAGTGGTTATCTCCAGTGGGATACCTGTCATATCGAGGTGGGACCAAGAGAAACAGTCTTCGTTAGTTATAAGAAACTGAATGAGCTTTACCCTGAGCTCAAAGTTTAGCCCCGTGCCCAGGTATACCTTTCGATCGGGCAAGTTTTCTCACAATATGACTTGTTCCAGTTCCTCAATCTTCGATTTAGTGGCATCGAAATCATCGGGGGCTATAAAGGATCTGGGAATCCCATAATCATCATCCTCGACTTCCCCTTATTTTTCTGAATCTGTCAAAGATGTTATCAGTGATTGCTATTTTGCCTCGTTTTTTATAACTTGGTTTGGGCCCTTTGATGTTGAAACTGTAGATGCCAGTGTCACCTCTTCAACCGCGAACATTTCCTTTCAAGCCGGTTGTTCCCTGTAGACTATTTTAACTCCATCGGGTGCTGGGAATTTCAATGCTTGGTGCATCATTGAAGGCACTGCCCTCATGTTGTGGATCCATGGCCTTCCCAATAGAGCGTTGTATCTCATGTCCCTTCGATCACATAAACTTTGGTCTCCTGGATGGTCCCGACGGTGTTTACTAGTAATGTTATTTCGCCTTTAGTGGTCTCAGAAGCCATGTTAAATCCGTTTAGAACTCGAACTACAGGCACGAGTTGGTCTTGCAAACCGAGTTGTTCCATGACCCTTGATCGAATGATGTTGGCCGAGCTACTTGGATCAATTAATACACGTTTAACCCGAATTTTAATTACGAGTACAGATATTACCAGTGCATCATTGTGGGGTTGCATGATCCCTTCTGCATCTTCATCATTGAAAGACAAAGTTCCTTCCGGTATGTAGTCCCGAGTTCGTTTCTTCCTAGTGATGGATACTTTGGTGCGTTTTAACATTGGCCCCTGTGGGATATCAACTCCTCTAATGATCATGTTAATGAAGTGTTGAGGTTCTTCTTGTTCTTCCTGTTTGTTAGAATTCCTGTTCCTGAAATGATTCTTAGCTTGGTCGCTCAAGAACTCTCGAAGATTCCCATTGTTGAATAGACGAGCTACTTCCTCTCTTAGTTGTCAACAATCCTCCGTTCTGTAACCATGAGTGCCGTGATATTTGGTGATCTGATTAGAATTCCTTTGGGTTGGATCAGACTGTAGGGGTTGAGGTCATTTGGTATCTTTGATGCGCCCGATAGCCGATACAATGGCGACAACATCGACATTAAAGTTGTATTCTGATAGCCTAGGTGCGTCTTTAGACCTATCGAGGATATTTTTAGTCGTAAGTCCCTAGCTGCTTTGACTTCGGTCTTTCCTCCTTTCATTTCCCATGGGGTTTTTCCCGAACCCGCAGCTTCTCCGATCTTCGTTATATGGTTGATGCGTATCCCTATTTGGCCTCCGTTCACAATCGATTTCTCTCTTGACTCTGTCTAAGGTTCTGACTGGATAAACAGACCCCGAAGGGGCCCGAGTTGATCATCTTCGACTCCGACTTTAGACTGATACCGGTTATGCACGTGGCCCATGTAACAGCCGGATATTCTATTAAGTTCTGCTTCAGCTGCTGTGAAGCCACTGAGCTTAGAATATTGAGTCCCTGAGTAAAAGCTTGAACAACCCAATCATCAGCGATCGATGGCAGGTCCATCCGTTCCATTTGAAATCGAGATACAAATTCTCTTAGCATTTCATTATCTTTTTGCCTCACTTTGAAGAGATCTGATTTCCTGGTTTCGACCTTGATAGCCCCAACGTGTGCTTTCACAAAAAAATCTTCAAGCATAGAAAATGAGTCAATAAAATTAGGGGATAAGTTGTGATACCATATCATGTCTCCCTTTGTCAAGGTTTCTCCGAATTTCTTCAGTAAGACGGACTCGATGTCATCATCCTCCAAGTCATTTTATTTGATGGCACATGTGAATGAGGTGACGTGCTCGTTTGGGTCAATCGTTCCGTTGTGCTTAAGAATCTTAGGCATGCGAAATATTTTGGGGATCGTCTTCAGAGCCGAGCTATGAGGGAAATGTTTATGTACAAACTTCTTGGAATCCAAGCCTTTCAGTATCGGCGGCGCTCCCGGGATTTGGTCGACCTAGAATTGTAAGTCTTCACCTTTTTGTCATTTGCTTCGATTTTCTTTTCCCCTGATTCTATATGTTTTGTCAGCTCCTCGAGCATTTTTATGATCTCGGGGTTATTACCTGACTCGTTCCCACTCGACCTTTCCGCGACCGGTTCTTCCCTGTGAGTGATTTCTTGAGGTGGGCCAGGCTCGATCCTGCTCGGTGTGCGGTTCTGGTTTTGTAACTGAGTTATTGTCGTCTGTTGAGCCTGCAACATTTCGAAAATCATCCATAGATTGACCCCGTCCCCTATATTATTTGAGTATTATGTGTAGTCGATCGAGCTCCATCACAGATGCTATTCTCGGGTTCAGTAGGCAAATTTGTATCGATAGCCACATGCGAATTAGCATCAATCGGATCTGCGATCGGAATTCCAGCAGGATCAGCATGCAGTATCTCGTTACCGGGGCGCTATGTTGTTATTTTCACCTTGGTGACCTGACTCGTTGTCAACATGTGGAGGTACTGATTGAGAGTTTGGCATTTTTGTATTTTAGACTAGGATCAAAGACACTTCAAAGATCAAGCGTAAAACAGTGTGTGTTATGAAGATTTGTGTCAAATAACCACTATTATCCTTAGCCCCACGGTGGGCGCCAAACTGTTTACCCTAAAAAATGAATAACAATTGAATTTATACGCAGTTTTAAGGATACGTGATCTATCTTGACACAAAGCGATAGATTGAACTATAAATAAAGCAAACAATAATAAAATAAATTCAAACCGCGCGACTTGAACAGTTATGGCCTTGAGAAATAGACCTCACTCTAACTGAATATGATCCAAATAATGTCAAATACAGAAGAACAGTAGCTTGCAGAAAGAAAAATAATATTATAATGCTTTTGGGATGCGTCTTCCTTTTTTTTACAAAGAATTAAACCCCCTATATATAGTAGGGGAGTCCTGCTCTAGGTACAGTTCTATAAAAGGTAAGAAATCTCGTGATTTGCTAATTAATCGGTCTCTTGTTGATACGTGCCGAGATTCTCGCCGTGATATCCGACTGGTTGTAGATACTTCGGCCTTCCGTTATTGGGTCCGATAATATTTCCTCGAGCTTAATCGGAATCGGGATCGATTCCGGAGTCACGAGCTCGAAGATTTGGGAGATGTATGTTCTGACTTCGTTTTTTGGTTCGATGGAACCTGGGGTCGATCTTCAATCCATCACGTTTCGGTTCTGATCTATCATGTAATAGATGAGCCAGATTTCGGTCGTATACAATGACAATAAAGTACAAAGAGGGAGAGCATGTGTGTTTATGAGAATTAGTAATATTTTCAACAAAAGTTGGAAAGGGAAATTTAAAAGTTACACTTTGCTTTTGAGATTGGATGTATTACTATTATCATACCTCTTAGAGCATAAATATTTTCTTACTATCATGCGTTATATAAAAATATTCTAATTTTGATAAGTCAGATGATGATCAAATTTTTCTCTTTTAAGGATTTTAATGAAATTTAGCTTTGATTTTTGAAGTCTATTTTGTTAAAGATTTCTGTTTTGAATCTTCAATTTATGAGTTCATGAAGTATATCGGTGAATAAATTTTAGAATTGGTGATATCGCGAGTTTTGGAGCTAATGGAAGAAAATGTTTATACATGAATACTCCCTCCGATCCATATAAGTGACTATTTTATTTATTTTTTTATTTTGGTCTTAAATAAGTGTTCATTTACATAATCAAGAAGAAAATAATTTTATTTTTCCAAAATTTTCCTTTATTTACATATTCCAATGTGTCAAGTTAACAATTAATTAAGGTTAATTTAGTGAATATTATTTTTTCTTTCTAAGAGTTCGTATTTACTTAATGAGTGTGCCAAAGGTAAATTGTCACTTATTGTGAACCGGGGAGAATATAATTTATAACTGTATCTCTTCTATTTCGATTAAGTTGATAATAAGATTATATGGTATATTCAGTATTGCGCGAAACGCGGAGAACTTGACCTAGTTTGAATATATTTCTTATCTCCACCAAAGTAGATGAAATAAGGTTACACCCATTATTCTTGGTTTCCAAACATTGGTCCCTCATTAATTTGTTAGTATCGGATAGGACACCGTGCGATGGATCAAGCACGTACTTTTGTAGCATTGACACACGAAGCTAAGAATATTCCTCGTAGTAGCCAAACCCGTGGGTGTCACTTTACCAAACTATCTTTTCAATTCCCTAAGTACCATTACATCTAGGCCTTTTTTACCAATCTGTATCACGCGTCTTGAATCAGTTTCACTTCTCTTAAATCTTAAGTACAAATATGTATCTCTTTCACAAAATAAAAAAAAATGTTCAAATTTCTCACTTCCCACGAGGGTTGCTTGTTAAAATCGGAGGGTTTGAATCCTCGGAGACTTTCATACCCGAATTGTAAGGCATCTGCTTTGACTTCTATCTTTGTACCCTATGTAATTCTTGGAAGCCAAGGTTCTATCATATTTCTAAAAGCAACATTATGTATTTCGTTTCCCAATTTTAAACCTACTTATCCCACCTTATATTTGGGGATCTCATCGTGAGTTAATCTTTTTTAATGATCATTCTCACCCAAAAAGGGGATCGCATAAATTGATTTGTGTGCGTATTTCTGTGTCGTTGACACGTGCACAAAAAGAAACTCAAGAGTTAATCAAAGGTAGAGCCATTCTTGGATAACTCTCTTTTCTTTCCAAATGATCTTATAATATCATACCAACAAGAGTTAAGTCTCACCTCCTTAGTCGTTAACTAAGTACACGTGCGACACTTGACAGCTCGTTCACGACCTTGCACAACTTGCTCACGTTCTTGCTATGCCAAGTCAGTCTTACTACACTCAAGATCGTTAAGAGAATGGTGGAAAGAAAGACAAGAGAAATTTGCCAAAGAAAGCTTTTTATTGTAGAGAACTTGATTATTTGCTTGATGAGTTACAAATGAATAACCCCCTTTATATACTAGTTTCATATGGGTTAGTGAGTAAATAATAATTATTACACAAGGCCCTTATTATTTACAGGTAAGTCCCTTCTCTAGAATATTCTACATAGCTAGAATCTTCTAAAGACTTTCCTAGCAATTTCATAGGGTTCTAAGGTTTTCCATAAGAAATCTCCATATTTCTCTAGAATCTTCCCACATGTGCTAGTCTATTTCATACGTAAGCTTCCACATAACATTAATATATGCCAAATGGCACCTACGTGGCATGATGATGTGGCGGGTCATGACAGAAGACTTCAATTTATCTTCCTTTTCTTGGATCATGTAACAACATAATCAGTTGTTTTGAGTTCTAGGATCCCATTTCTCTATTTGAGACTTCCCGTAGATTTATTTGGTGCTTATGACTTGTGCGCGTAACTATCTGGCCGGTCGTTTTGAATATTTTAGCTTGTTTTCCCTATTTAATTCTTTACATATGTGTATTTGTGATTACGGGACTTGTCGATGCGACTGGTTTGATTTCGGAGAAGTTTTGGTTTGAATTGAGACACTTAGTCCCTTGGTTGAAGGATTAAGTTGTAAGAGTTGACCAGAGTTTGAATTTTGCATAGACGAGTCCAGAATAATATTTTGATGGTTTCAATAGCTTCGTATCGTGTTTTTGGACTTAGGCATATGTCTGGATTGGGATTTGGAGGTTCCTATGTCATTTTGGCTTGAATTGACAAAAGTTAGAAGGTTGAAAGTTTTGACCGAGGGTTGACTTGATGGTATCGGACTCAGATTGTGATTCCGGGAGTTAGAATGGGTATGTTGTGTTATTTGGGACTTGCATGCAAATTTTGAGGTCATTTCGAGCTGTTTAGGCTTGTTCGGCGTAAGTTTTGAATTTGAAAATTTGGATTAGTTCCTTAGGCTTGAATTGAGGTGCAATTAGTAGTTTTGATATTGTTTGGTGTGATTTGAGGTGTCGAGTAGGTCCGTGATATATTCTGAAATTGGTTGGAGTGATTGTACAGGATCCCGGGGGCCTCAGGTGTGTTTCACATGGGTTTCAGACCATTTCACCATGTTTTGGATTGCTGGTTTCTGATGTCTACCTTCTTCGCGAATGCGACACGTTCGTGGAGGGCAATTTGATGGCAGATGTATTTATTCATCGTGTTCGTGGAGGGGAGATCACATTCGCGGAGCTTGGGGAGGCAGTGGTCTTCGCAATCACGAGCTGGGGGACGCGTTCGCGTAGAAGGGATGCCGGTTGGGGCGTCAGGATTTTTGCCTTCGCGATCGCGAGTAGAGGACCGCATTTGCGTAGGCTCAGCGGGGTTGTCCATCGCGTTCGCGATCAGGAACTCGTGTTTCTGAGGCAGCGTTTGGATGTGCTTCGTGATCGTGAAGTTGGTCCCGTGAATGCGAAGGGTATGCCTGGGTAGACCTTAAGTACTCTATTTTTCGAGGGTTTTAGTCATTTCAACATATTTAGAGATATAGAGCTCGAATTTGGGCAATTTTGGAGGGGATTTTCATGAGTTGGATTGAGGTAAGTATTTTTTTATTTGGATTTGTTCATTAATCATGATTTCAACCTTGATTTTTCTGTGATTGATGAATCCAAGTGAAAAAATTGGGGATTTTAGTAAACAAAAAAATTCTAAAGTAAAAATTGATGATTAGAGGGTCGATTTGAGATCGATTTGGATAAAACACATATATTTGGACTCGTATTGGAATAAGTGTTCAGAATTTGTGACTTTTGTCGGGTTTCATGGTGCGGGCCCAAGGTTGACGTTTTGGGTTAATTTCACATAATTGAGCCAAGATCTTAGCTTTATTATTTGGGCTTGTTTCCTATGGCTTCTATTGATATTATTAAATTATTTTGGCTAGATTCGAGCTGTCGAGAGGTTGATTCATGCGGGAATAACTTCTTAGAGTACTGATTTGTCTTGATTGAGGTTAGTATCTTACCTAAACTTGGTTGAGGTACTAGTTGCCTGAGTTATTTGTGATAGCTACGTGCTATGGGTGGTGCACATGTGTGGGGTTGAGCTCATATGTGTGCACCAGGGTATGTTTCATGCTCGAAGTAGTGTTTAAGCTATGATATGCCTTGGATTGACTGCTAAGCTTCATGTTGTAACCGTTCTTATATTTGTACCACTCCTGTGAGCTATTTGAGCCATGTTTGCGGTTACATAGAGGTTAATCTCATGATTGAACTTGATAATTCATACCTTCGTGATGTATTTGCTTGATTGAGCTATAATAACACACTTTGCACGTGCATACACCTTAGCATGTCACTTATACCAGTCCAGGAGTATGAAATTTGATATTTATTGATTATGCACATGTATTCTTGTATATGTGCTTTCTATGTGATATGAATTGGACTGGTAGGATGTGATCACACCGTGTGGATTGTGATATTGAGCATATGATCACGCCAGGCGAATTGTGATATTGAGTCTATGACCATGCTGGACGGATTATGATATTGAGCCTGTGACCATGCCAGGTTGATTGTGATATTGAGCCTGTAACCACGGCGGGCGGATTGTGATATTGAGCATGTGACCACACCGGACGGATTATGATTATTAGCACGTCACTACACCGTACAACGTGTGGCTATGGAATAATCCCCTAGGGTCACCCTCTCATGTTACTTCTTGATGGTGTACACGCGTTTTGAGAAAAACTGATTTATGGTTTGGTTCGGTTATTGAAATTCTGAGTAAAAACCGACCAATGTTTGATTTGGTTATTGCATTTCATCTTTACTTGCAATTTTCTTGGTTGTTTACCTGATTTATTTACATATCTTCTTTATATGCATGATTATTAACTGAGTAGAGTATGTTAAGTAATTGTGTGCACCAAGGTAGTTCTTTCTGTGATTCATGACGTGATCATACTATTGTTCTGTACTTGTTGGATTAATGAACTATTCAAGTGATTAGCGAGTATCATTTATAATTCTTGCTTTTATTACTTCACTAAGGTTAGTTATGATACTTGCTGAGTACATAGGGTCGGTTGTACTCATACTATACTTCGTACTTAATTGTGCAGATCCAGGTATTGGATCGAGTCACCAGTAGCTGAGGCTTGTTGCTGAGTTATCTTTGGAGAGACGAGGTAGAGCTGCATCTCGACCGCAGTCCTGACGTCTCTTTTCACTTTTGTACTGTTGTCTATCATTCAGACAATAATGGTCTTTGGTATCTTAGACTTTTATTTCTGTTTATAGCTCATAACTCTATATTTACAAGTCTTGGGGGATTTATTATGTATCGATGCTATTATGTTATGTTGATGATTTAGACTTGTATTATTTTATCATTTTTGTTATTATGATTTGTCATTGTTATTTTCACCTTGCCTAGAAAGTACATTAGGGCCCATCACGACTAGTAGGTGGTTTTTGGTCGTGATAAGTTAGAATTAGAGCCCTAGGTTCTACGGATCATGATCAAGTTTAGTAGAGTCTTGTGGATCGATATAGAGACGGCTGTACTTATCTTCGAGAGGCTACCGAACTATTTGAAAAAACTTCACTTTCTTGCATTCTTATTGGGAGGATCTATTAATTTCGAAGTTTGAACCTTTACTCTTCTATTCTCTCACAGATGGTAAGGACATGTTCAGTCGGATCGGGTGGGTAGGCACCAGTACTACCAATCAGCGCCACGAGAGGTAGGGGTTGAGGCCGAGGTAGGTCTCACACTACTGTTAGAGAAGCACCTGTGGAGACACCAGTCACTCCAGTGGAGGAGCAGGTTCCAGATACTGTTAAGCAGGTGGGACCAGCTCATACACTGGCGATACCTATTGTTATACCGAGTCTTTAGGATGCCTTGGCTCAGATATTGAGCGTGTGCACAAGCTTAGCTCAGGTGGGTATTATACCAATCGCACCAGCTACCTCACAGGTTGTGGGAGGAGCCTAGACTCCCGCCGAACGTACACCAGAGCAGCTAGCTCTGGGTTATCAGACATCACGGGTATTACCAATTATGCCAGTTGTTGCTGCTCGGGCCGAGGTTGATCCATCTATGTTCGATGAGGAGCAGAAGAGGTTAGAGCGATCTAAGAGGTTCATCCTCCCGAGTTCAGTGGAGGAGAGTCAGAGGATGCTCAGAGTTTTCATGACCAGTGTCATCAGATTCTTCGCACATTGGATATTGTGGACACTAGTGGAGTTGCCTTTACTTCTTTTTATCTAATAGGGAAAGCCTACAAATGGTGGCAGACCTATGAGTCAGGCAGGCCAGCTAGCACAGTACCACTTACATGGCATCAATTCTCAATTCTCTTCTTTTAGAAGTTTGTCCCATCGACTCGTAGAGAGGAGTTGTGTAGGGGGTTTGAGAAGCTACGCTAGGGGGATATGACTGTGAACCAGTACGAGATGAGATTCGCAAATTTGGCACGTCATGCAATATGGTTGGTTCCCACTGGGAGGGAGAAGATCATGAGATGAATTGATGGCCTCAACTATGGTCTACGTTATCGTTTGGCTCGAGAGACCGAGATAGATGCTAGGTTTAACCAGGTAATTGAGATTGCTAAGCGCTTGGAGCATGTTCGCAGGCTTGATCGAGAGGAACGAGAGGCCAAGAGGCCCTGTGATTCAGGTGGCTTTGGTGGTGCCTTGTTTGAGGCCAGTCGTGTCACAGTCGTCCTTTTAGGCATGCTTAGGTAGCTTGTCAGATTCATCGTGGTTCATCAATTATCCACAGTTCATATGGAGTTCCCCCAATTCAGTCATCATTTAGTGTGCTGTCGGCACATAGTTCTTACCGTGATCCATCTACTCAGGGTTCCACAAGCAGTTATTCGGGTTATCAGGGGAAACAGCCTCATATGAGGGTTGCTTCGAGTGTGGAGACTTGAGTCATCTCAAGAGGAATTTCCCTAGACTTCTGGGTAGGGTCCCACACCAGAGCATGCAGCCTATGATTTCAGCACAGTAGCTACACCACTCGAACAACAAGCTAGGAGTGGAGCTCAGTCAGTTCGAGGTCGCCCTAGAGGGGGAGGTTGGGCGGGCGGGCGGTGGTCACGCCCATCGCTATGCATTTCTTGTTGCACCCTATTTTACACAAGTCAAAATAAACTATAACTTATAGTACTATACAAGGTTAATTGGATTTAAAGTCGCCACCTAGTATTTAAGGTACACTAGGACACCTATACTACACTACGTAATGTATACTTTGGTTATGAACTGCAAAACCGTTGAGATTCTAGGTAAGGATTCAAGTTATCTCAAGGGGAACGTTAGGCATCCCTCGAGATCCACAAATGTGATTCCAATGGACTCGATCAAATAAAGGAGGGATTAGGTAAAGAACAATTGATTTAATATTTACAAAGAATGTGAGAGTGGTTCGAAATAATAATGATTAAACCTGAGTGTCACATGATATAATATAAACAGATATGTAATAGTATACATACAAAGATTGTGAATAACGTATATGTAAATTATGTTTCCTGATGGTTTAATAAAATGTACAAAAATATGTAGCAACGAAAAAAGTATTTATAAATTGACAAAAATGAATTTTAATTAAATGAATAAACTTGAAAAATATTTGATTTATGTCCAAAGCTTAAATAAAATAGGTGAAACATAAGGAAGACACGTTTAGGAATAATTGATTAAAAAATAGAAAAGAATTATCTTTGAGTAATCTTAGTGAATAATAAAAAAATCAAAAAGATTATTTTTTGATGAGTAAAGAATGGATAAGATGCAAGGAAATGTATCAATATATAAGGGGAAACGTATGTAAGAAGAACGAGTTGTAACACAATGAATAACCAAAGACCATTTTGAGACACCAATTGTTCGGGTCAAGCCAAACGGGTACAAAGTTTAAATATTCGAAGTATAATAGTTCAACTATGATTTTTACAAGTGATGCCCACTGGAAGTGAAAGAGTTAAAAATTGATTTACAAATGAATTGATTTGAAAAGCATACTAGTAAAATAGTAAAGGGTAAAAGTTATCTAAAAAAAAAAGAAAATGACACGCCTTTCATTTTATGTAACTAATTTATTAACTATGTGTATACCGATCCTAATTAAGCAAAACAAGTTATAAAGTATATTTGACATCCGAAATCTATATACGAGCTTCACAAAACATCTAGCACATAGTGTCGTAAGTTGGACGGATTATCAACTAGATGCAATGCAACCTAAGTATTTAGCAAATAGACAAATATCAAAGTAAACAAACAACAACGATATCTATCTATGTCTTTTTTACTATACTTGCAATTTGGATACATCCTATAATAGGAAGTGCGAAGCGAGACGAGCCAGGGAATATGTATCCGTCTCCGAGTTTATCCCTCAAATGCTTCAAGTAAAGTACCTCGCAAAGAAAGAAGAAAATATGTTAGTAAAATAATATTAAGTAAAAACAAATCAAATATTACATATTTTGAAATGATTTTTATTTGATGATATTTTTGGAACCCCTTAAAGTTGGTTTCAATTTTTCTTTCTGACACTTTAACTATCACGATCCCAATTTTCCACCGGAGGATGTCGTGATTGTACATAATCTCCAAGACTAGGAAAGCCTAACATGCATGTAGAAAAGTGAATAATAATAATAAAACTTAAAATTTCAACCATATAAACTATCATAATAGAATTCAATAGTACAACTCACAATAACTCCCAAAATCTGGTGGAACAGAGTCATAAGCTCTACACGAATATACTGTAAAATCCCTAGTACAATACTGTCTAGATAAGAGTAAACAGTAGCAAAATAATGACAGAATGCGACTCTGAGGTCAGAATCTGAGCTAAGGCCTCCTGAAGGCCTAGAATCACAATAGGCACAGGTGGTGCCTGAGCTGGTGCATCAACAACTGGAATTTGGTCCTGATCTGGGGCAACTGGTGGATCTTCAAGTACTGCCCCAAGTGTTGTGCGGGCTGCACCTCTGCCCCTACCGCAGCCTATTGAGGCCCTGACTGGTGGTACTGGTGGCTATCCATCCTGCCCCGTAGTACGTGTCCTCACTATCTGTGAGAGAATTAGAACAACATAAATTTGGTTACCAGAATCAAATGATTCGCACGACAAGAATTCAAGAATGTGAATTTTCCTAATGGTTCGGCATCCCCTCGAAGATAAGTACAGACGTCTCCGTACCGATCCGCAAGACTCTACTAAACCTGCTCATAACTCGTGAGACATATGTAACCTAGGCTCTGATACCAACTTGTCACTACCCAAAATCTTACCGTCGTGATGGTGCCTATCATGGAACTAGGCAAGCCACAACTCAACATTTCAACACAGAAAAATCTTTGAACATAAACACAGAAGCAATTTAATATTTAGGAAAGCCTTTTTGAAAACAGAAATATCCAAAATACGATACAATCCATCCCAAAACTAGAGTGTCACAGAGTATATGAGCGTCTAAATTAGAATACAGTCCACTACATTGTCTAGAGAAATAAACTGAAAATACAACTGGTGATAGAGAAGGAGAGTCAAGGCCTGTGAGCGCCGTGCAGCTACCTTGGTAGTCTCTGAACTCTAAAGCCGAAATCAACAACCGCTGTTGTGACCAAAAATGCCTGGATTTCCACACGAGGTGCAGGGAGTAATATGAGTACATCCAACTCAGTAAGTAACAAGTTCAAAGTTTGGACTGAAATGTAGTGACGAACTCAACCGGTATAGAAAAAATAGAAATAACTCAACAGAAACGTAGGCATGCTTTCAAATTAAATAAGCAACTCAAACAGTAAAGTGAAGCAGATCCGAACAATGTAAAGAATATAACTCTGCTATCTCTATATGCCAATGCACATGCTGTATGTGATGCACCATGATGTCAGCCTCATGTGCTCACACTCTCGAATGCTCAACCACTCGGTACTGTATATGGCCCATACAGCCCAGGGAAGATCTATCCCAGAACATATACATCACTGTCTATAAGTCACCCAGTACCGAGGAAAGCCAATCCATCCTTATGGAGAAGATCCATCTCCAAGTATCAAGTACTTCGGACAAGATCCATGTCCACGGAAGATCCATCCCTCAATAATGTCAACCATGCTCACTGGGGGTGTGTTACAGACTCCAGATGGGCTCCTACAGCCCAAGCGCTATCATAAAATCAGTATAACCGTTGCGGCGTGCAGCCTGATCCCATAACTGTCACTCATAATCAGGCTCTCAACCTCACTCAGTCATCAATCTCTCCAATCTCACTCACGGGCTCACAATATCATGAAAACTAGCCCGGAACAATGATATGATGTATCAATAAATAACAATTGAGACGGAGATTTGATATGAAATGCATGAACATGACTGAGTACATAATATCAATGAAATCAGTGAGATGACAGCAAAAAATGACCACTAGGGGTCCCAACAGTAACGGCATAAAGCCTAAACATGATATCTAGCATGATTGAGAGCTCAATTACTTTATCACAAGATGAAAACACGGATATCAACAAAATAGAGTCACTATACAGTGCCATAGAATCAACCATGCCACAATCCTCATGGTGTACGCTCGCACGCCCGTCACATGGCATGTGCGTCACCTTAATACCAATTGTATAACATATAATTCGGGGTTGCGAACCCTCAGAACCAAGTTTGAAAGCGTTACTTACCTCAAACCAAGCAAAGCCCTACTCTTGAATGCCCTTGCCCCTCAATTCGGCCTCTGAATCTAGCTACAAGTAATACAATACGATCAATATAGGCTAAAGTAATTAATTCCACAAGAAAAATACCAAATTATAGCCAAAATCCGAAATCGGCTCAAACCCGGCCCCTGGGCCCACGTCTCGAAATCCAACAAAAATCATAAAACCCGGAAGCCTATTAGCTCATGAGTCTAACCATACAAATATTATCAAACTCCGACCTCATTTGGTCATTCAAATCCCCCAAATCCACTCTCCAATTCTCAAGCCCTAAACTCCCAAATTTCTAGCTCAAATCCCTAATTAGATTATGAATAAAGCCATGGATTCACGAAATTTATACCATTATGGGTGAGAATCACTAATCCCAACGTTGCTCCTTGAAAGACTTCGAAACATTGCCTCTCTCCCGAGTTCCTCAAGTCCAAAATTGAAAATGAAACACAAAACCTAGAGCTGGTGCTTTTCTGTCCAGCAATACCGCACCTACTGTCCATTGATCGCTTCCGCGATGCCGCAACTACGGAAATACCATCGCAAGTGCGGATTTCACTTAAAATCCTAACTTCGCTCTTGCGGCCTCAAGACTGCATCTGCGCCTTACGCAAGTGCGCAAACTCTCTCGCTTCTACGGTCAAAACTCGCATCTGCGCCTGCCTGCCCGCATCTGCGACTCGTGCTGGTGCGGGAATACCTTCATACATGCGGTTCCTTCCCAGGTCCCCCATGGCCGCATCTGCGGCTCCTTAGTCGCTCCTGCAGGCTCGCACTTGCGGCTCCCACTCCGCAGGTGCGGAAGCCACCAGAACCAGCATCTTCAGCTGCATTTCATCAACTCAAATTCTTCTGTTAACCACCCGGAATCACCATGAGGCCTTCGGGACCTCAACCAAACATACCAACAAGTCATATGACCCCCTACGAACTTAGTGGAACCTTCGAATTACTCAAGTCAACATTAAAGCACCAAATTATGCCCGAATTCAAGACTAAGAACTTCTAAACTTTCGAATTCCACAAACGATGACGAAACCTACCAAACCATGTCTGATTGACATCAAATTTTGCACACAAGTCATATTAAGTATTTAACCCCCGGTCAATCTTCCCCAAAACTCGGCTTTCGCCATTTCAAGCCTAAATTAGCTACATACCTCAAATTCATAGTCCGGACACGCTCCTAAGTCCAAAATCACCCAACGGAGCTAACGGAACCGACAGAACTCCATTCCGGAGTCATCTTCACACCATTCCAACTACGGTAAAAATCCTAAGACTTACGCTTCCGTTTTAGGGACTAAGTGTCCCAAAATACTCCGAAACCAAAATAAGACCTCCCGGCAAGTCACATAAGCAGAAATAGATACGGGGAATGTAGTAAATAGGGGATCAGGGCTAATACGCTCGAAACAACCGACCGGGTTACATCCTCCCCCACTTAAACTTACGTTCGTCCTCGAACGTGCCAAGAGTTGTTTCCAAGCAACCAAATCACTATTCTATCTTACCACGCACGTACCCGAGGGTGATCCCACGTCACCCTATCCCATATAGGTCTGATAACACCACACAACTGAAATTTCCTAAATTCAACCTAGCCTACAAGCCTTAGAATCCAATTTCCAACATCCATAATTTCTTATAAGGTCGGAACCCCGCAACCTACACACTGTATAAATGTGAACAAACTATACCAAAAGACATAACCATAACTCAAATACTGAAAACTCAAATACCACATAGCTCAAATGCTCAAAGCAATGATTTCTAATCACCGTAGCTGCTCGAAACAACCCCATGCCGGTAATAAACCTCATATCAAACAAGACTCCATTCTAAAACCTTCGTACACCACCGATGATGAAAGAAACACGCAGAGACTCGTAACCATTCATCAGATCTACCAGTCGTGGAGCTCCCTCTCCTTCGACAAGAACCATAGCAAATTCCTAAGCCGACTTTCGATATTATCCTTCCAAATATGCCCCAATCAAATCTGATAGCACCCATCCTAGATCCGGTGACTTCATCTTATCAAATACCCGCTATTCTACTGACATGCCACACGAATACTATCTAAAGTCATAACCCATGCAATCCGTGCACCAATCAGCGACCTTCCCAATGTACTCAATAACGAAAATGACTCAAACAAGAGAATCATCCCGTAAGCCCGACGGGTACCACCCCAACTCAATGCTAAGAACCCATTACACACCGTAGAACCATAACACACGAATCTAACACAAAGATCATATCTTAACATAACTCTGCCACAATATGCGACCCCATCCAAACACTGATCCACATGAAATACCTAAGCCACCATGCTCAAAATCAATAACCACGTGCAATCTGGCATCAAGTACTCGAAATGCATTACCATAACCATGGAGAAGCAAATGACACAATGCCACACAAACCCAAAAGAACATAACCAATGCACAACCACTCATGCATCACCTAAATACCCATCTCGCACAAATTTCCACTATAAGGCCCCAATAGAACTGCACCATGGGTGCGTACAACCAACGAATCACAACCCCTAGTAGCATAGAAGAGTAACTCACCGAACATATCAAAACACGAATAAGCTCAATAAAAACCGAATGACACATCCCTCAACAATAGAAGTATGGAGCCAATCAGTCCGACTCGGTGTAGAATACACATCCTAATTGGGCCCACCAATGGACCCCCCAATCAACTCCGGGCACCCCCACATGGATAAATAACCCTTCAAAAACCCAGAATGAGTGAATCATAACACATACTATCATCTAGCTAGCTTCGACCATAGCTTTACAGTCCACAACCATGGAAACAACCTGCTCTTGAGAACTCCCAGTCTCCAAATCTATATAACACATAAATCCCATATCTGATCCCAACTCCACCGCCAGAATGTCTAACACATCTCCCATACACGATCATCCACGAGGAATATTCCTAAAATTCTTCCGTTCCACATAGAAAAAGTGAATATCAGTAGTCGATCAACCAGAAGAGTATCGCATTACCAATGAACATCCATAAATCAAAACACAATGCCCCTTTCAACCGCGCATCCCTCTTAGGGATTACCGAGCAACTATAACATTTATCTAAATATACAACATTGACCATTCTGTCCAGAATTTGTGAACTTGCCTTCAAGAATGAACCGTCAGCTTGTACATGTAAATCTTAATCCTGCACAACATATCACATCTCTCATGTCATCACCATACTGGTCTAGCCTACTACCCAGTTGTCTTATTTACTTCGAGTTTCTTCTGAATTATCCTCAATTTGATACTTCTCATTTCCAGAACTCCACGATCCTTACCCAAGGCTCACTACAAGATACCCTAACATAACATCATGCCACCATAAGGCCCGTAAGCCATTGTACTCTTCTTAAGTACTTCCATAAACACCTCAACTGTAACGCTCACTCTGAAAATACCTTATGCGAATTTAAAATTATTCTTCTTACCTTTCTTATACTAAAATATAGAATCCATAATCATACAGAATTACCGCAAATCTCGACACCATTAAATATAAATTTTAGATTCTAAATTGCACCGCACAAACGGGATGAAAGACACGTGCCTCATTAGCACAACAATGCTCGAAGGGAAACCCTGCCTTAACACCACCGATCAAATTCACACCCTGCGTGCACTACATCCTTCAAAATAACAATTTAATCATTTCATGATAAAGTGCGATATAACCTGCATTCAAGAAATTTTCTTACTCAAGTCATCCCCGATATCAACCTTTGCAAGTCATAACCAATCAACAAGTATGCCTCAGCCCAAAACTAATACCGTAAAAAATCGTGCAATCAAATCATAGATAGTAGATTCCCCCACTTGGCTCAAAGCCATATAACAAAATATCTGATAACTCACCATACTTAAGATAATATCTAAATTGACCATACTAAGCAATAAGAGATCTACTCTAGTCTCCAAACTCCCAATAGTCACCACACATGACCGATATACACGGTCCACAATGATAGTATCGCCCACTGGCGTAGATACATGAACATGTGAAACTAGAGACTCACGGGGCATATCCAGATAATGAGCAAAATGCGAGGACACATATGAATAAGTGGAACCAGGGTCAAATAATACAGAGGCACCTCTATGGAAAACTAAGACAATACCCGCAATCACAGCATCCGAAGCAATGGAATCTAGTAAAGAAGGAAATGTATAGAAACGGGCCTGACCACCACCTGATCGGCCTCCCCCTCTAGGGTGACCCCTAGTTGACTGAGCTCCACCCCGATATGGCTGGGCGGGGGGTGAAGTAACTGGTGCCGAAGTCGAAGGCTGACTCCCCTACTGAGATGAAACTCCTGAAAGGCGGGGACAATACCTCTTGATATGACCCAAATCTCCGCACTCAAAGCAACCTCTCTCTGCTAGTGGCGGTGGGTACTGGAGGGAACCCCGAGCACCAAAATAACTGCTAGAAGGTCCTGACACAGATGAACTCTGAGTTGATGGTGCATGAGACGAACTCTGAGCTGGTAGTGCACTTAATGAAGATTAGCCCTACTGATAGCTATGTGTACCATGGCCATATGATGCACTACGGTGAACCGGGCGAGTCGTCTGAGCATGTCTGAAAGGAAGACCCCTATCGTGGTGGAACTGACCCCCAGAAGGAACACTGCTGAATCCACCCTGTCCACGAGGCCTCTTGGCCCCCCTCTCAACCTACTCCTGACTGCGAACCATCTCAATCTGAAAAGCAATATCGACAACCTCATCAAATATAGCACCAGACACTCTCTCTCTAGTCATAAGCAATCGCAGCTAAAAAGTGAGGCCATCTATGAACCTCCTGATCCTTTCCCTATCTGTGGGAACCAACCAGATAGCATGACGGGCCAACTCCGAGAATCGCATCTCATACTGCATCACATACATATCACCCTATGAAGCTGCTTAAACTGCCTGCGCAACTCCTCTCTACAAGACTGAGGCACAAACTTCTCCAGAAAGATAACGGAGAACTGCTGCCAAGTAAGGGGCACTGTGCCAATCGGCCTATGCCTTTCGTAAGCCTCCCACCAACTGAATGCATCCCCAAAGAACTGAAAAGAAGTGAACGAGACCCCACTAGTCTCCAGAATACCTGTTGTATGGAGTATCCTCTGACACCTGTCCAAGAAACCCTGTGCATCCTCTCCCTCTGCACCACTGAAAGATGGAGGCTGGAGTCTCCCAAACCTATACAATCTATGCTACTCATCCTCAGGCATAGCAGGAACCACATAGTCCTGAGTAGTTGCAACCGGCTGGGATGGTGGTGCCCCCGGTGTCTGGAATCCCTGTACCACCTGCTCTGGTGTTCGGGCAACGAGAGTCTGAGCACCTCCCCTGGCTTGAGAAGTGGTTGATGCGGCCGGAACAGAGACCGCCTGAGAAAGACTGGTACACGCGATCAGAATCTGAGCTAAGGCCTCCTGAAGGCCTGGATTCACAATAGGCACAGGTGGTGCCTGAGCTGGTGCATCGACAAAAGGAATCTGGTCCTGATCTGGGGCAACTGGTGGATCTGCAGATACTGCCCCAGCTGTTGTGTGAGGTACACGTCTGCCCCTACCGCGGCCTCTACCGCGACCTCGGCCTCTTACAGCCCTGACTGGTGGTACTGGTGGCTGTCCATCCTGCCCCGTAGTACGCATCCTCACCATCTGTGAGAGAATTAGAACAACATAAATTTGGTTACCAGAATCAAAAGATTCGCATGACAAGAATTCAAGAAATTGAAGTTTCCTAATGGTTCGGCAACCTCTCGAAGATAAGTACATACGTCTCCGTACCAATTCGCAAGACTCTACTAAACTTCATCATGAATCGTGAGACCTATGTAACCTAGGCTCTGATACCAACTTGTCATGACCCAATATCTAACTGTCGTGATGGCGCCTATCGTGGAACTAGGTAAGCCACAACTCAACATCTCAACACAGAAAAATCTTTGAACATAAAGACGGAAGCAATTTAATAATTTAGGAAAGCCTTTTTGAAAACAGAAATATCCAAAATACGATACAATCCATCCCAAAACCAGGGTGTCATAGAGTACATGAGCGTCTAAATTAGAATACAGTCCACTACAGTGTCAAGAGAAATAAACTGAAAATACAACTGGTGATAGAGAAGGAGAGTCAAGGCATGCGAGCGCCGTGCAACTACCTTGGTAGTCTCCGAACTCTGAAGCCGAAATTAGCAACCGCCATCGTGACCAAAAACACCTGGATCTGCACACGAGGTGCAGGGAGTAACGTGAGTACATCCAACTCAGTAAGTAACAAGTCCAAACTTTGGACTGAAAGGTAGTGACGAACTAAACCAGTATAGATAATATAGAAATAATTGAACAGAAACATAGGCATGCTTTCCAATTAAATAAGCAACTCAAACAGTAAAGTGAAGCAGATCTGAGCAGTGTAAAGAATATAACTCTGCTATCTCTACATGCCAATACACATGCTGTATGTGATGCACCATGCTGTCAGCCTCATATGCTCACACTCTCGAATGCTCAACCACTCGGTACTGTATATGGCCCATACGGCCCAGGGAAGATCCATCCCAGAACATATACATCACTGTCTATAAGTCACCCAGTACCGAGAAAGGCCAATCCATTCCTGTGGAGAAGATCCATCTCCAGGTATCAAGTACTTCGGGCAAGATCCATGTCTAGGGAAGATCCATCCCTCAATAATGTCAACCGCGCTCACTGGGGGTGTGTTACAGACTCCAGAAGGGCTCCTACAGCCCAAGCGATATCATAAAATCAGTATAACCACTGCGGCGTGCAGCCCGATCCCATAATTGTCACTCATAATCAGGCTCACAACCTCACTCAGTCATCAATCTCTCCAGTCTCACTCGTGGGCTCACAATATCATGAAAACTAGCCGAAACAATGATATAATGTATCAATAAATAACAATTGATACGGAGATATGATATGAAATGCATGAACATGACTGAGTACATAATATCAATGAAATCAGTGAGATGACAGCAAAAAACGACCATTAGGGGTCCCAACAATACCGGCATAAAGCCTAAACATGATATCTAGCATGATTGACAGCTCAATTACTTTGTCACAAGATGAAAACACGGATATCAACAAAATAGAGTCACTATACAGTGACATGGAATCAACCATGCCACAATCCTCAAGATGCACGCTCGCACGCCCATCACTTGGCATGTGGGTCACCTTAATACCAATTGTATAGCATATAGTTCGGGGTTTCGAACCCTCAGAACCAAGTTTGAAAGCGTTACTTACCTGAAACCAAGCAAAGTCCTACTCCAGAATGCTCTTGCCCCTCAATTTGGCCTCTGAATCTAGCTACAAGTAATACAATACGATCAATATAGGCTAAAGTAATCAATTCCACAAGAAAAATACCAAATTATAGCCAAAATCCGAAATCGGCTCAAACCCGGCCCCCGGGCCCACGTCTCGGAATCCAACAAAAATCATAAAACCCGGAAGCCTATTAGCTCATGAGTCTAACCATACAAAACTTATCAAACTCCGACCTCATTTGGTCATTCAAATCCCCCAAATCCACTCTCCAATTCTCAAGCCCTAAACTCCCAAATTTCTAGCTCAAATCCCTAATTAGATGATGAATAAAGCCAAGGATTCACGAAATTTATACCATTATGGGTGAGAATCACTAAACCCAACGTTGCTTCTTGAAAAACTTTGAAATATTGCCTCTCTCCCGAGTTCCTCAAGTCCAAATTTGAAAATGAAAGACTAAACCTCGAGCTGGTGCTTTTCTGCCCAGCAATACCGCACCTGCGGTCCATTGATCGCTTCCGCGACGCCGCACCTATGGAAATACGATCGCAGGTGCGGATTTCACTTAAAATCCTGACTTCGCTCCTGTGGCCTCAAGACCGCATCTGCGCCTTACACAGGTGCAAAAACTCTCTCGCTTGTGCGGTCAAAACTCGCACCTGCGTCTGCCTGCCCGCATCTGCGACTCACGCAAGTGCTGGGATACCTTCGCACCTTCGGTTCCTGCCCAGTCCCCCCATGGCTGCATCTGTGGCTCCTCAATCGCTCCTGCGGGCTCGCACCTGCGGCTCCCACTCCACATGTGCGGAAGACACCGGAACCAGCAGCTTCCTCTACATTTCATCAACTCAAATTCTTCCGTTAACCACTCGGAATCACCTCGAGGCCCTCGGGACCTCAACCAAACATACCAACAAGTCATATGACCCCCTACGAACTTAGTCGAACCTTCGGATCACTCAAGTCAATATCAAAACACCAAATTATTCCCGGATTCAAGCCTAAGAACTTCTAAACTTTCGAATTCCACAAACTATGCCGAAACCTACCAAACCACGTCTGATTGACCTCAAATTTTGTACACAAGTCATATTCAAAATTACGGACCTAGTCCAACTTCCAGAATCAGAATCCGACCCCGATATCAAAAAGTCACCCCGGTCAAACTTCCCAAAAACTCGACTTTCGCCATTTCAAGCCTAAATTAGCTACAGACCTCAAATTCATAGTCCGGGCACGCTCATAAATCCAAAATCACCCAAGGGAGCTAACGGAACCGACGGAACTCCATTCCGGAGTCGTCTTCTTACCATTTCAAGTACGGTAAAAATCCTAAGACTTAAACTTCCGTTTTAGAGATTAGGTGTCCGAAAACACTCTGAAATCAAAATAAGACCTCCCGGCAAGTCACATAAGTAGAAACAGATACGGGGAATGCAGTAAATAGAGGATCAGGGCTAAACGCTTGAAACGACTGGCCAAGTCGTTACATTTAGTATTCGATATTTTATTTTGTTTCGAGAAAAATTACTAAAATATTATTTCCATTGATTTCGATATTTTTAATTATTTTTTAGAATCTATCTTTATTTTATTAAAATATTAAATTTATTTCTCATATAACTAATTCTTTGGATTATTTCTTTGTATAGTATAAGTGTCTACACTTATTTACATATATATCATTCTTTAATTTAAGTAGGTTCATATTTTTAAAAGAATTCCTTGAAAAAATGGAACTTTCTACTTTTATCGCTTTTCCCTATTCTAAGACACAAGAAAAGAAAGCAAGAGAGAAATGAGAAAGCTTAAAAAGAGAAAACAAAGGTTGCTAGTTGCTAGTTGCTAGTCTACAACCTCACCCAACCTAACCCCTTTTTCTGTAAATAATTTTTTTTTATTACCAAGTAGATTTATATAAATCTGAAAAACAAAGTCTCCTACAATAAAACCTGAATTTTTCTAACTAATGAATTTCCTATTACGTTCAATTGTTCGAATTATCAATATATAAAGAAGACAATTGTTATTCATATACTCCTGAACCGCTACTAAATGAGACATTTAGGGACAATGGGAGGGTTAATTTCACTGATGGTCATTCAACTATCTTTTAATTTCACTAAAGTCACTTAACTATTTTTTGTCACTTAAAAGTAACTAAACTTTATCATTGTTACTTAAAAGTCATTTTGGTTCAAACCCTACTATAAATATGACAAGGCATAACATTTAATGAGAAAAATCCAAAAATAAATATCACATAAGCTTAAATGGGTCATACCTACTAAATCTATTTTTCCCTTAATGTGATTTGACCCATAACCTAAATGGGGTTCAATAAGGGAAAAACGCACACCGCCGTTAAAATTAGGTCTTGTGAGTTTTGAGGGGTTTTGATCGTACAGATATAATCTTTCTTTTGTCTAAACAATTGCAATAGGTTGTCTGTAATTGCATGTCTATTGACAATTTTCGTTATGCACTTTAACTACATGTGTTGCTTACTAAGCAGGTTATTTGTATGATGGTGTTGCTTAATAAGCAACATTTTAAAATTAAGAGAATGGTAGTTTGTGAAAATAGATTTTTATTAGCCTTATTATTCCTTTATACTTATCATACATTAATATATTATGTGAGATGAATACAATATTATTTTAACTTTACTAGAAAATTATAAATATGTTATTTGAGTTGGATACAATAGTATTTTTAACTCTAGTAGAGTTATAAAACGATTCGGATGGGGCATACAAACAAGAGAATAATTTTTGAAATTTTTCCATTCGTGTACACTATATGAAACTTTATTACCAAAAATTTTCATGTTTACTTAATTACTCGGCTTAATACGTTTTTGTCTACAAATTATATACATTTATTTAAACTAGAATCCTTTCTGCAGTAGCCTTCCTTTTTTAGACGTGGGATTTTGGGATCGTGTAGGATTCTTCCGAGAATTTTGCGACGCAACAACAACAACAACAACCCAGTATAATCCCACTAGTGGGCTCTGGGGAGGGTAGTGTGTACGCAGACCTTACCCCTACCCTGGGGTAGAGAGGCTGTTTCCAAATGACCCTCGGCATCCTTCCCTCCAAGAACTCCCCACCTTGCTCTTGGGGTGACTCGAACTCACAACCTCTTGGTTGGAAGTGGAGGGTGCTTACCATCAGAGCAACCCACCTTATCAATTTTGCGACGCAATCATCGCAATTGAATTAAGCCTGCTATTACGCCGATTTTCTCAATTTATCATCGTCGATACTATGATTTTCTCTGTCTCCTCTGGTTTCACAACCATAAGCGAAGGTTTTGAAAAACGAATTGCAAACAATTATCTACAATTGTATTAAATTCCGCACATAATGTCAAAAATAGCTATTATGCTTAAGCTAAATGGTAATTGGGATATCTTTAGGAGATATAGAGATTTTAATGTTGACAGAATTATAGTCAGCGATGATTCAAATTATAGTCAATTGAATCCTGCAATCGCAGAGCATCTAATGATCGATACATCAGAAAAAATCATCGAAATCAAATACATTATCAACGAACATTGTCCTCCAATAGAAATTTGGAACGATATGGGAGTTTGAGTATACATGAAGACGAAAAAGGAAAACAAAAGCTTAGGAATGTATCTGCTATGTATAACAGTGCGTGATTTCGATTTGGAATGCAGTATCTCTAATTCGAACATAATTGTAGGTTTGCTCTGTTATTTCAGTGGTGATGTTTTTTTATATTTCATGTGTTCTACAAGTTTTCTACAATATAGCTACAAAAATACTACATAACAAGTGTAGTTCAACTGTTATAAATATTGAAGTATTGAATTTTACGTGTTCTACAATTTTACTACAAACTATCTACAATATATGTCTAAATTGTATTTAGCTTTAATTGAGTGCAGGTTCATCTGGAACACTGAAGTTGATTGATATGCCAACATCTCCGGTGATAGTGGAGTATGAAAATATCATCATAACAGAATATATGCCAAATGTTATTGAAATATGCCAAGTCTACAAAGACAAGCAAACAATTACCAGTGCAATGAAGCATTATTCTGTCATGAACAAGTTTCAATTTAGGGTGAAAAGGTCTAGCGCAAGAAGGTAGGAACAATTCAATTGTCAACATCATATTTTTATTTAATTTGTAGTTTCTTTGTATATTTTTTGTATAGTTTGTAATATCATTGTATACAAATTGTATATAATTTATAGTTTTTTTGTATATAAATTGTTAAATATAAGATTTTTATACTTAAACAGCCTATTATTTTGTAGCTATATTTTTCATAACATTCTTTAAATTATTTTTACTCTATAGCTACTGCCTGGTATGTGTTGGGGACAATTGTACATGGCACTTCAAATCTACCAACATAAATGATTCAGCATTGTTCAAGGTTCGAAAATTCAACAGCTTGCACACATGCTCTTTGATGGACAATACATACATACAACGCAAACCTACTGCCACGGTAGTTGGTAGCATGGTTATACCAAAATATGCGAATCCTAAGACAATTTACACACCAAAAGACATACAAACTGATATGTTGTCGGAATACGGTGTGAACTTACCATATATGCAATCTTGGAGAGCAAAGTAAAAGGCGTTGGAATTTTTGAGAGGTCATCTTGTTGATTCCTATAGTTGCTTGCCAAGTTATTTATATATTCTGGAGAAGACTTATCCGGGGTCGGTAGTTAAATTGCAGAAGACTGACGATGACTGTTTCTTGTACGTATTTGTTGCACTTAGTACGTCCATCAAGGGTTGGGAGTATTATAGGCCAGTTGTAGTAGTTTATGGGATCTTATTGAAGTTGGCATATAGGGGAATAATATTAACAACTAGCACAATAGATGCAGCAGGTATTGTAGAAATATTGTTGTAAATTTATTTTTTAGTATGTATTTTTTTTTCATCCCCAGTTTTATTATGAAAAATAAATTTCTTTTTGTCACATGTGATAGGTAGCATATTACCACTGGCATACGCTGTTGTTGATTCAGAAAATGACGCATCATGGAAGTGGTTTTTTGAGCAATTCAAACATGCGTGTGGTGAAAAACCAAATATGTGTGTTGTTTCGGATCGGAATGAGAGTATCTTGAAGGCAACATCTATTGTTTATACCGGTATTCTACATTATTCTTGCATGTGGCATATTTGGACAAATATAAGGTCAAAGTTCAAGAAGGGTCATCTAAAGTTAAGCGAATTGTACTTTGCCACGGCACGATCATACACGCTTGATGAATTTAATGAATGAATGTCAAAGATTGAAGAGATCGACACGTGTGTTAAAGCATACCTATATGATATTGACTATCACAAATGGTCTCGGGTACATGCTACAGTGAACAGAACGTGGATGATGACATCAAACATTGCAGAGTCATTGAATGCGGTAACAAAAGATACAAGAGAGCTGCCCATAGTAGAACTATTACAGTACATGAGGACTCTTCTTGAACGTTGGACTAATGAAAAGTTATTGAAAGCAAAGGGTACATTCACATACCTTGAAAAAAAATACAACAAAGAGTTGGAGTATAATAGGACATTATCGCAGAAGATGAGAATAAGCTATATCCAGTAACATCAGATTAATGATTCCATCAAACTAAATATATACTGTTAATTGTAGATAAAATATTATATAATTGTAGTTATTTTGTATATGTTTCTGACAACTTGTTGTGTGTTTGTAATGAAATTGTAGGTGAGGGCTTCAACATATCATATCCATAACATGATAAATGGTGTGAAGCGCTTTATTGTTTGTCTTCAAAACGAGAGATGTAGTTGTGGACAATTCCAGCTTGATGAACTTTCTTGTGCACATGCTTTGGCGGCTTTGAGGCACAGGAATAAGTCTTATAAAAACTATTGTTCTCCTTATTACACGAGGGAGAGACATTTGCATACTTGTGAAATACCAGTAGATCTATTGCCTGACTAGAGCAAATAGAATGTTCCACAACATATAGATGAAGAAGCTGTAATGCCACCTACTAGGAAAAGACAGCCATGAAGACCTTAAAAATAAAGATACAAACCATATGATAAAGTAAATACAAAGAAGTACAAGGTTTCATGTGGCAACTGCGGACTAGAAGGGCATAACAAAAGATCTTGCAAGAATGCTCCCAAGAGGAAATACAATTTGATAAAGTCACAAGAGTTTTTGATAAATTGTGTTGAGATGTTCTGGAGAATTATAGTTGAGGTGTAATTGTGTTGATAAATTGAATAAAAATTGTCTCCTATAATGAAATGTTTTCAGCTCTTAATGCAATTGGTTTGTATTTGTTTTGTTTAATTACTGGGTGTATCCATTTCAACCTTTCATAACTTGATTGGATTATGTATTTTTTGTATGTATAATACATAATTGTAGTTAGGTTGTAAAGAAATTATATGCTAATAATAATGATATCAAGTACTAATAACTTTCAACCAAAAAACAACTAACAGATATTTCCTATTCTAAGTAGTAGTATGCTGGATAAAATAACAAAATATAGGGTAAAACAATTGTAGCATAAATCTGCTACAAATAAACTTCAACTGACTTGTTCTTATTAAATAATTTATCTACAACTTTACTACAAAACAGCTATAACTAAATAATTCAACTATAATTTTTCTACAGAAAAGGGTAACTAATTCTTTTTCTTTCGGACTTGTGTTCTCTCGTTCACAGCTGGTGCAACTTTTCTTCTTGCTAATCTGCCAGTCACCTCGTTCTCACTAATTGCACCAGTATCTTGCTTCTTCCTAGATAATCCCAAAGTAGCGCTCCATAGCGTCTACGATGTTGATCAATATCAGAAAGGTCTTCCTTTGAAACTGCTAGCTCTCCAATGCTGACATATTCTGCAAATGCAGCCACGTATACACCACAGTCACTGCAAAACAAAATTAGGGGAAAATATTTAGCATTCATTGTAAAATAAAATCTGTTAAATAGATAGAAGGAAAAATAGCTTTCTCATACAGTAATTCCTCTTTTTGCTGGGGTATCTCACCGACTAACCACTGAATGTCAAGAGGGTCAGTAACACCTTTTTCAATGTATGCCTTTGTGTTCTTGTAGTTGATGTCTGGACGCTTGCCATAGAAGCCGGTGCATGACAAGTAGAGGGAGATCATAACAACAAACATGTTGACAACAGATTCAACAAGGTTGTAATTTTGTGAAGAGTCCATAAAATTATAAACACATAGAACCCTATCGGTAATGTCAAACACAACCAACAACCAATAAAATTTCTCCACAATGTTTATGGGCATAATTATAAAATTAACTTAATCCCATGCAATATTTGCGAGTAACCTGTACCGCAATATGTATTTTGATACGACATCCTGGGGTTTGACAATAGCAAGCTTATTATCGGCAGGAGCATTGATGTACCTCTGATAAATTTGTTCAGTTCTAGTCTTGAATATACAATCAGCGGTTGTAAGTCGTATTTTGTTTTGAGGACCATACTTTTTTATCTTTCTCAAAAAGTATAAAATAAGATCAATGTTGTTACACCCCATATTTTCATACATGGAAATACGCCATAAGTAAATTGACATAAGCTCGGAAATGAGATGTTATATTCGGTATTTTCGTATGTTAAAGTTTCGTCGTAAGGTAATCGACGTAAGTTCGGGAATGAGATTATTGTGAGATTATAAGTATTATGCTATTTCAAACAAGCGATGAGTAAATTCGTAAAGGTGAGAGGGTAAACAAATCGAAGAAAATGAATTTCGTCAAAATTTGATATTTTGGGATAAAATACGGCCCGAACTAAAATATCCGATATTTATGGACTAGTACCATACAAGGTACCACATGACCATGATAGTAAGATATATAAGGTATGTTAAAAGTGAATAGTATTTTAAATAATTTGAGATAATTTTAATTATACGGGTAATTGGTTAATTATTGGACTAGTGGAGAAATTAATGAATTGATTAAGGAAAAAGGTGAATAATTGGATAAGTGAGGAGGCATTCGTGGCAGCACCCCTCAAAATCCCATGATGACTCTTTAAGTCATTGTAGTATGTGGCAACATTAAAGATATGAGACTTGGCATTCATTTCAAAAAGAAAAGCCACAATAAGTTTTAGAAATGTAAGAATCTTATCCATTCTTAAGAATGTAAGTTGCATATAAGAATTCAAGGGTTCCTAACGTATGGAATTCATATGAATTCTTTACAAGGATTAGATCTACGTGATATTTCTTCAGCAAATTGTTTTATCTGAAATTATACTATGTAATAGCAACGGGATTTTGCGATTCTAAAGGGAGTATAGTGCAATCTTTTTCAAGAACATCATACGTTTTTTTTCCTATTCCAGGTATGTTAAGGCTAAGCTCTTCTTTCCTTTTGGCATGATCTATATGACACGAACGAAATGAGCAAATACGCAACTTTCATAAATGACTCTATTCATAGAAATACTAGAGGTGTCTATATTCTTGATTCCCCATATGAATTATTATTATATCTTCTGTTCATGGGTCTCAGAAAAATACGTATTTGATAAAATTTATCCGACAGGCATATTATTTTTATGACATTCCGAGAAAATCTTATTAACATCTTTCTTAAGGCATATTATTTTTATGACATTCCGAGAAACTATTATTAACGTATTTCTTATGCATTTCATGCATTCATACATATACATTGACCAATGACCAGATGACGTTATATACGCGTATATATGTATATTATATGTATATGGAATATGGAAAAAGGTTATGGCGTTACATACGCACCACCACCTGATCAGCTGGTATACGTTGATGATTTGCCCACAGTGGTCGAAATGATATGATGGGATGCCCTCAGAGGCTTGATGATGTTATGAACACATATACCTATGCATGGTATGACATTTATACGCATATACATGACATTCTAAAAATGAAATGATTCACAGAGCTATGCAGGCGTACATGTTGAGTCTTTTACTCCATGTTTCTTGCATGTCTATTATTTACTGATTTTCATTCCTTACGTACTTGGTACATTATTTGTACTGACGTCCCTTTTACATGGGGGCGCTGCGTTTCATGCCCGTAGGTCTCGATAGACAAGTTGAAAGTCCTCCAAGTAGGCGATCAGCTCAGCAGAAGATATTGGTGCACTCCATTTTCTCCGGAGTTGCTTGTTTGGTCAGTATAATTTAGATATGTATGGTTTGGTATGACGGGGCTCTGTCCTGATCTTTATGACAATTATGTACTCTTAGAGGCTTGTAGACATATGCCGTGTACGTGAACAATTGTACGGCCTTGTTGGCCTATGTTTTGAGTTTATAAATGATGATGTTAGCCTATTAGGCCCGTATGTCACGTGTATATGATGATAGTAATAAGAAAGATACGTTACGGTGGTACTAGGTTGAGTAAGGTACCAGGTGCCCGTCGCGGCCCATCGGTTTGGGTCGTGACAAATGTGCTGCATAAAAACAGATTTCATTATTTCTCAATGCTTCATACAATTTAACTACAATTTTTAAACAAAACAACTACAAAATCTTTAGATGACAGAATACTATAGCTAGTTATTAAATTCTACCAGGGTATGTATTTACCGTGTCATTGAGGACTTGCCCGGGATGTTTCAAAGTATAAAACCACTCCTTTTTATCAACTTTCTCCACTCCAAGATCATACCACGACTTAAGCTGGTTATCTTTTACAGAATAAGGCGCCTTCCTCCTATTTAAACACATAGTAATTACAATAAATATGTAGATTCAAGTGAAAATTCAAAAGATGAGTGCACTCAAAAATATGAATAAATTATATAAACTAACCTCTTTGAAACTGTATTGGTACCAAAGTATAACCGCTTATTAAATTTTTCAACAAATCAGGATCAACATCTTCGCTAATAACCCCAGTAAATGGATGCTTGATGAGAAAAATTGGAGATCCAACAGAAGTGCTCCTCCCAGAACTGTAAAAAGGGAGAAAGGGGGATCTGGCATGCTTTCCAGGCTGCCTTGTTCTTCCTTGATGCACATGGGTTGTTTCATATTCATTAAGCTCGCCGAACTTAACAATCCGGGAGAAGTTCTCTGGCAGCTCAAAATCATCAAGTGTTACTTCCTTTTTTTTCAGATCTGTAGTCATTTTGTAGTCGGCTAGTTCAACTTCAAAATTTAAAACAAAAGAATAAGAAGACATGTTGCATCAGCTTTTTATTGAGAATTGAAACTTATATTAAACCTGTTTTTTTCCTACAATTATAATGTAATGTATAATACTACTGAAATCTTCACAACAATCATCTCCTTGTTGTACAACGTTCTCTTCTTGAATGGGAGATTGTATTTTTGTCTTCTTCTCCTCCTTTTTTTGTTCTCCTGGAATGCTTATTGTAGCTTCCTGTTTTGGAGATTCTACATGCATAGTTTCCTCCTCAGTTACAATAAATATGTATAACTTAATAAAATTGTAGATAATTTATAGTAAATATTAACATCACTGCATATAAATTATAGTTTAATTGTAGTAAATTTGTTGAAATATTATCCTGCAGCTGATATGCAAAATGTATTGTAAAATGTGATGATAACATGTACTAAATCATACCTGAATTCTCTTCGTCAAATGCTCCTTCAAATTGGGAAGACAAATCAACACCTACAGGAACATTCTCCTCAATATTTATGTCGTTCACGTGCCCTGTATGTAAGAAAATCATTGGAAATATAATGCAGATTAGTTGCTGGTAATTTAGACAATATGTAGATATATTATAGACATAATGTAGATATGTAGATATATGTAGATATATTGTAGATATAATGTAGATGCCTATTTTACTGATACCGGCATGCACTGGTTTAGCACTACAGCCCGAAAAGTGTTGATTGTTCTTTTCTTTGGAGTGCTCATCATTTTTTGTAGAACTGCTAGTAAACTGCAGGTATTTAATTTATTAGGCTATATACTTTATGAATGATAATATAAATTTAGACTTGGTAAAAAATGTTGTCTAAAATGAATATATTTCAAATAAAACCTTAGCATCAATGTTATCCTTTTGACTGTTTATCGCATGTAAAACAGCCTTGATTGAATCATTGAGTAGTAGTCGAATGCTACCTAGTTCTTCAAAATTCTCTTTCTTGAAAGTTCCAAGATCTGAACCAACCTACATATTAAAATAGAAAGAGTTAACGAAATAATTTGCATAACATAAATTAAAGAAACCATCTAGGATTATGTATATATGTTACCTTGTCAATATCTTTTCTTAATTTTTTTATTTGTTTCATAATATCTTTCTTGTCATCTATTCCAATTTCCTGCTTATGTCCATATGGAGATGGAGCATCTATCATATGCTCGGACTTTGTTTCAACTTCTTCAAGGATGTATTCAACTTTATCTGGCAAATTCATTCTTGAAGGCTCTTCTGGTGCTTCAATTATATTGGTGAACTGAGTGAAAAAAAGAAATATGAGTGACTTAGATATAATATGTATAAAATGTATAGATAATTTGTATTAGATTGTCTGCACAGAAGTGAAAACTATTTACCTTGATCCATGATGGTTTGATCATTCTATCTTCAATTGTAGATAATCATATCTTGTCCTTACTAGCTGACCAGCTAAGTATGCGAGCGATCGAATTAGCAACCCTTGTAGCTATATCAGTGTTGACGGTAGAGCAACACTCATACAACCATATTTGCATAGCTAGTGCAAAGCCTCGAATGACATAAAAATGAACAGAAGGGTTGAGCTTGTGCCTAACGGACTAAAGCAATTATATATAAGATTCACTACCCCATGTGTAGTTCGCATACTTCCCTGAGTCCACCAAATAGAACCTAAAATGGTCTATCAAACCTACATTATCTTTGTCTGAAAGATAGAGGAAGAATTCTATGAGATAGAGAATACACAGCTTGACTGCATCCTTATCGTTCACCCAACTACGGCTGGTTACAATTTGTTTTAAGTATGACTTCTCAACTTTTTCCTTGTTTGGAAAATAGCTTCTCATCATTTTACTGTCATACTTAGGTGTGTAACCAAAGTCTGTCACTTCCGTAAAACATCTAAGGCCACTAATCAGGGCAAACTCTCTTAAACCAAAATCAGCCTCTCACCCTTTATCTTTGCTGAAAAAAAGTTAGAACCAGATGCATTTAATTTTTCCAGTAAATCCTTTAAACCATTTTCATACAGTAAATCCTTAATTTTTTCAGGAATAGTGGGGTCAGATAATGTCTGGAACCTAATGATCCTATAATTAATATCAGGAGATGCAAAAAATGGTCCATTCTGCAGCAAAAAAAAAAGAAAGTTATTAAAATTTGTTTCAAAACCAGAAAACAAAATAACTATAATTATACTACAATTTATCTATAATCTAAAAAATAGAGTCAAAACCAGAAAATAAAATAACTACAGTTATATTAAAATTTATCTACAATCAGAAAAACAGAGTCAAAACTAGAAAATAAAATAATTACGTTTATACTACAATTTATCTACAATCAGAAAAACAGAGTCAAAACTAGAAAATAAAATAATTACGTTTATACTACAATTTATCTACAATCAGAAAAACAGAGTCAAAACTAGAAAATAAAATAATTACGTTTATACTACAATTTATCTACAATCAGAAAAACATAAATCTACAATAAATCTACACAATGTAGATAAAATTTTTACAACTACAAAAATAAAAATTATGCATATTCATAAGAATGAAAACAAGTTTTTTAGCTTTAAAAAAAATAAATTGAAAGTACTAAATTTTTACCTTCTCAAAAGACTGTTGGGGAATAGTTTTAGCAGATTTTTGAACCTTCTTCTTTTTTGAAGGTTTAACAGTAGGAGACACTCTAATATTTTTTGTAACTTTCATGATAGGTTCTTCTTCGACGAAATCATCATTGGAAGCAATTTCTTTGCCTTTCCGTTTTGCAGATTTAACAGGTATCGAGGATTCACCAACATCCATATTGTGCTTTTATTTTGTACGAGCTTTTGCCCTGGCTTCATGAGGGGAAAGCCTGGGCTTGGTCTCTTCTTTTGCATGTGCTGATTTTGAAACTTTTTTGGGTGAATTCTCTGAGACAACATCCAAAAGCAAATGTAGAAATATCACCTACTTTAGCTTTTTTAGGGCTGATCTTCGAAACTGTTTTCTTCTTCATTGATAATTAAGCAAGTAACATGCGTTAATGGAGGTATGTAGTAGAGTATTTAGAGCTTGAATCTATAAAAATAGAGAGAGATTTTTGAAGAAGAGTGAAAATAGGCATTAATGGAGGGATACTGAAGTTTGTGGAGAGAGAAACGTGGGTGAGTGCAAGATATATAGGGGGAGGTTGCAGAGAGAGAAACGTGGGGGGAGTGGAATATACGTTAGAGTGATTTTAGGACACTTATTATTATTATTAAATACCTAAAACTTTACATAATTGGTAATTGGGTATATAATATGTAATTATATTAAAACTTGAGTAGGGAGGGTAATAAAGATTGAAATAGTGTATAGGAATGTAAAAGTTTCATAATTTTTTAGTATAGAATAATTATAAATGGGCATTATGTAACAGGAAAGGCAAGAATTATGTAATATAGAATAATTATTTTAAATTAATGTGGAGTTTAATATTTTTTTAATCGAAACCATTTGGGTTATGGGTTAAATCACATTAAGGGAGAAGTAGATCTAAAGTGGATATGGTCCATTTAAGCTTATGTGGCATTTATTTCTAGATTTTTCTCATTAAATTTTATGCCATGCCATATTTATGGTAGGGGTTTGAGCCAAAATGACTTTTAAGTGACAATGATAAAGTTTAGTTACTTTTAATTAAGAAAAAAAATTAAGTGACTTTAGTGAAATTGAAAGATAGTTGAATGACCATCAGTGAAATTAATCCGACAATGAGAGGATTCACTTACAAAGTCGACACCAATGGTGCTAATGAAACTCTCAAGATTTGAATCATTCCTGAAATCAGAGAAATATAAATAACAAAAATACAACCTCTTTTCTTCTATAAAGATTGTTAAACTTGACAATGTAACTACATGCCAATCTAAAAAGTAAATGAAAAGAAAAAAAAATTACGTTGATGACAAATTCAATCAGCAAATCAAAGCTTAATGAAACAGAAGAAATTATTGTATCCTACATAGTTGAACATCGATCATCCGGAAAAATAGTCACCAACAAAGGTGAATTTATAGGATCGGAAGAGGAGCAGTTAGAGGAGATGAAAAAGTTTGTCTAACTGAAATATAATTTATAATGTTTAATCAAGAGATATGTCTTTTCAGTTTTTTAATATAGCACATAAAGTTTTGCAACTGATATAAAATGATAATGTTTGTAACCCATACGAATGGATAATGTTTAATGAAGAGTCATGTTTTCTGGGTATTTTGATATATAACATATAAATAGAACAAAAACTCAAAAAATTGAGAAATTAGATAAATATATTTTCTAGTCTGTAAGAGGTGTCACATCAACATCTTTTTGCCCTCTTTTATGGAGTATATATATAGATAGATGCCCTACTATTTTATAATTTTCATTTTATTTTTTGGCCTTATGGCATGATAAATGTAACAAGAACTAGTTGAACCTCTGGTTGTGTATGTATTTGGCCTTTTTGTTGTGTGTGTTATGACGTTTGAAAGTATTTTAGTAAATTTATCAGTATATTACAATAGAGTCAAACCAAACATAAAAGTTTCATAAAAGTTGTAATGGTACATAATAATCTGGAAAGTGATTAAGAGACAAATAGGTGTGAAATAAGAAAGCTGATGCAGCGTTTCAGGAATTTAATTTTTTGATTTATTAATTGTTTTGTTGTGTGAAAATTAGAAGAAAAAGACCTAAAATTATGAGAAAATAGATAAATACATTTTCTCATCAATAAGAGATGCCACATCACTTTCTAAGGGTCCTGCATTATATTAATATATAGATATAAATTTAGATATAGATTGTGAAGATTAAGGATCAGACCGTCGTACGTGTTTAATTTACACTACTACAAATTCGCTAAACACCGACCAAAATTGGTCGGTTATGGCCAGTCACCGACCAAAACACGACTATTTATGTGTGGACGGTATTTTGACGATCGGAAAGGCATACCGACCAAAGTCGGTCGGAAATTACCGATCAACTTTGGTCGGTCAATTAAATTAAAAAAAACATATTGCAAAAAAAAAAAATAGACCAAAGTTGGTCGGTTTTTTAATTATGTAATCAAAAGATTCACCATCTGGGAATCGAACCGGGGTCTCTACTGTGGCAGGATACTATTCTACCACTAAACCATTGGTGCATTTTGTTTTAAGACTGTCTTTTATTTGATTTAAACTCTTTAATTGTATTTTCGAACGAAAATAACCGACCAAAGTTGGTCGGTTTTATTAAAAAATAAAATTACCGAACACAGTTGGTCGATTTTTTTAAACTGACCGGCCGAATTAACCGACCAATTTTGACCTCTTTTAAATATTAATTTTTATTTATTTTAATTGAAAAACTGACCAAAGTTGGTCGATTTCTTGAAAAATAAATTTTGCGGGACTCAAAAATAGTTTTTCGCATTTTTGTGCCAAAGAAAACCAACCAAAGTTGGTCGGTTTCGTAAAATAAAATTAAAAAATAAAATATTTTAAAAAATCGATCAACTTTGGTCGGCTTTTTGGCCGGTTTTTTGACCGATCAAAGTTGGTCGGTCGACCTTGGTCGATTTTTGCTAAATGTCTAGTAGTGTTAGAGGAGCAAACAACTGATAAAATTCTCTTTTTATTGGTGCTCAAATATATCTAATTAGTTTGGTTATTTTCACCTTCCCTTACCTGAAATGCCTTATTCAAAGTCACTTATGAGGGGCCTTTAAATCTGCAAATGTCTTTTGATATTTTATCGAGGAATTACACGGCTTCAGGGATGCTTAGATGTAACGACCCGATCGATCATTTTGAGTATTGCATTTCGTTCAGCTGTTTGAAGTCTTGAGTAGCTTCATAGGATGTATTATGACTTGTGTGAATCATCGGTTTTGGTTTTCAGGTGATTCGTGATTGATTTGGAAGAATGATTCTCATTTTAGAAGCCTTAAGTTGGGAGAGTTGACCAAGTTTGACTTTTGTATTTTGATAGTTCCTTTAGGTCCACCTGACAATTTTGGACTTGAGCGTATGCCCGGATTTACATTTAGATGTCTCTAGAAGGTTTTGGCACTATTTGGCGAAAGTTGTGGAGTTTTAAAAAATTCATAAGTTTGATCGGGAGTTGAATTTTATGATATCGGGTTCATATTGTCAATCCGGGAGTTGGAATAGTCTTGTTATGTCATTTCGAACTTGTGTGCAAAATTTGAGATCATTCCGAGTTGATTTGATAAGGTTCGGCACGAGTTTTGGAAGTTGAAAGTTCATTAAGTGTAATTTGAAGTGCGATTCACGGTTTTGATGTTGTTATGCGTGATTTGAGATCTTGAGTAGGTCCGTGTTATGTTATGCGACTTGTTAGTATGTTCAAATGGGGTCCCGAGGGGCTCGGATAAGTTTTAGGGTGGTTTCAGATCATTTCGGATGGATTTTATATTGCTGATTGCTGGTGTCTTTGCAGATAATCGCGACCGCGGAGCTAGGCCAGCGATCGCGTTGGGGAAATTTGGACTGGGCTATTTTATCTCTTTGCGTTCGCGAGTAATAGGTCACGTTCGCGGAGATTTTGGGACTGGAGCTTCGCGTTCGCATTATTGGATCACGTTCGCGCTGCTTTGCTGGGAATGAGAGTCTCTTCTTCGCGTTCGTGTGTCATAAGGCGCGTTCGCATACTATTGGCAGCTGTGTGGATCGCGTTCGCGTGCGTTGTGTCGCGAACGCGTAAGGCATTTTCATGACTGCGGCGCTTATTCTTCCCGATCGCGAAGGTAATCCCGCGATCGCGATGGGTATTGCTGGAGCAGTGATATAAAGTACTCTATTTCGGACCTTAAGCTCATTTTATCACATTTTGAGTTGGGGAGCTCGGATTTGGGAGATTTTGGAGGCGATTTTTACCACATTGATTGGGGTAAGTATTTTCTACTAGGTTTTGATTACATTCTGAGATTTTTATCTCCGATTTTGGCATTTGATTGATGATTTCAAAAGAGAAATTAGGAGTTTTTGTCTAAACTTTTTCATATGAAATATTTGAGATTTGACATCTACTCGTAGTCAAATTTGAGTGAAATTAGTATGGTTGGACTCATATTTGAACGGGTTATCACAATTTGTGAGTTTTGTCGGGTTCAGAGGTGCGGTCCGAGATTGACGTTTTGGTTGATTTTGAGCTTTTGATTAAAGATTCGACCTTTATCGATTGAGTTTGTTTCCTTTGGAATTATTTGATGTTTTTGAGTTGCTTATGGATAGTTTCGAGCTGTCCGGAGGTCGATTCGTGCATGATGGATTTCTAGAGTATTGTTTGGCTTGTTCGGTATTTGTTTTGGCTTGCTTGAGGTAAGCATCCTATCTAAAGTTGGTTGAGGCACTAGTTGCCTGAGTTATTTGTGATAGCTACGTGCTATAGGTACGTACATGTGTGGGGTTTGAGCCCATGTGCGAGCACCGAGGTATTTATCCATGTTCGGGGTAGTGTTTAGGCTATGATATGCCTAGAATTGATTGTTAAGCTTTAAGCTATGATGTTTACCATACTTATAACCTTGCTATGAACTATTTAATCCACGTTTGAGGATTTCATAGAGGCTAATTCACTGAATGAACTTGATAATTGATATTTCTGTAATGAAACTACCAATTTGAGCTATGATAGCACAGTTTGCACATGCCTACACTTTAGCATGTCATTATACCAGTCCGGGAGCATGAAACTTGATACTCATTCATCATATACATGTATTCTTGTATACTTGCTTCTGTGCGATATGGTTTGGACAGGATGCCTGTGACCACGCCAGGCGGATTGTGTTGTTATGCTTGTGTCACGCCCCAAAACCGAGGAGCATCGGCGCTCAACCGAGTGAAGCCGACCGAGCAAGCCTGTTAGATTTTCGTCTACCCGAACTCATTCATGAATGGAGATAATACATATTTGCATTAATCAGACAAAAACATGACCATGTCTACAATACCAATTCATTACCAATAGTTTTCATCATTTTTAAAGTCTCAATTGGTACAAGTAATACAACCACAACATAACATAGTTTGACTTCCCCAGCTCTAATACACAACCCACACAATGTCTACGGAGCCTCTATAGATAAAGAAGAATACAATGATAATGCCGGCAATAAGGCCCCGACTGTACCTCAAATAGAATACACAAAGAACAAAAGATACATGACCTCGGGCTGAAGTGGGGCTCACCATGTCAGCTAGGAAGAAGGTGTACTGCTATCACTGATCAATATCTCATGTTGTGGAATTACCTGTATCCATTTAAAGATACAGCGCCCCCAGCAAAGGAATGTTAGTACCGTCGAATAGTACTAGTATGAAAACCAAACACCAATTTAAGAATTCGGAAATACAATATGAATATGATGAATCAGGGCGGTAATAGAATAATATGGATAACTGTTTAAACCAAAACAAGCTTATTAAGAGCTATCAATAACATTTATAGGATTTAAGATGAGATCCTCTATAATCATCTTTACACAAAGCGGCCCCGCCGCCTCACCCAATGTATGCAGGTGGAGGTGTAAGCACAATACCACAACTCTACTCAAGCGGCCATGCCGCTTCATCCCAATGTATGCGGGTGGAGGTATAACCACAATACCAAGAACCTACACAAAGAGGATATGCCGCCTCACCCAAATGTATACGGGTGGAAATGCATCAACGATACCAATACCTGCACAAAGCGGCTATGCCGCCTCGCCCTAATATATATATGTGGGTGGTGGTGTAACAACAATACCAAAACTATGCACAAAGCGGTCATACTGCCTCACCCCTATGTATGCGGGCAGAGGTGTAATCCCCCAATACTATAATCCCTACACAAAGCGGTCATGCCGCCTCACCCCAAAATATGCATGTGGAGGTATATCACAATCACAATCTCTTCACAACTTTGCATAATAATTTCCACATAAATCACGACTTGAGATTATAACATGTAGATACACAATTCATAGTTTGGAACACCTCCTCAATTTATATTGCAACATGATAAGAGAATTTGAAACACGAATTGAACATATATCTATATCACAAAACTTATCGGAATACTCGATTTGTAATCAACATCTTGGAACTTACAAGTATAATGGGGATTCCAATTCTTAAAGAAGAGTTTAGACAACATACCTCAACGGAGCTTCCTTAAACTCTAAAATGTTCCAGAATTCTTAGCAACTTCAATCTATTTTAGAAATATAACAAATTGAACCAAAATTAGGAAGATGCTCATGGTTCTAGCTCATTTGAGCATTTTATCAAACACTAGGTGTGCATTAAGGTTTCAAGGTTTTTTTATGGAGAATTCCATCATCCTACAACCCAATCTTTACTATTTTTAGCTCAACAATCTTCCTACACCCTTTGATAACACATGCATGTAAAATAAACAACTCTCATGCCCAAAAATCATCTTGCTAATTACCCATTTCTAGATAAAATTCAAAATCGAGGGTTAGGGTGTGGAATCTTACCTCTAGGATGAAGACCTAGTGAGTTTCCCTTCTTAATCTTTCAAAATTTGAGCAAGAATTGAAGAACAATTTTTGAGGAACACCTTCTCACTCTAGGGCACTCTCTCTCACTCTAAAATATCAGATTTTAGCTAAAAAATGACCCAAAGCATGTATTTAACGAAGTAGGGTTGGGTTTTAAAAATCCAAAAATGAATCTCCGGAACAAGGTCTGCGATCGCATAATCGATATGCGGACCGCATATAGGTCGCATAATTGCTGTCCAGAACCGGCAAAAATATGTATATGTCTGCGGTCACTATGCGGCCCGCAGACCTGTTCTGCGATCGCATAATGAGCCACAGAACAGTTATGCGGTCGCATAGTCGACCGCAGAATTGCATCCAAATTGACCCTCTCCTGCCTCACTTCTGCGGCCATTATGCGGCCTACAGAGTGATTTTGTGATCGCATAATGAACCGCAGAAACGCATTTCGCTGCCAAAATTTTTCCTTTACTTTCCAATGCATTGTTCAACCCCAAAAGTCTGAGCCTAGTCCGGTGCCATGAAACATTATTTTTCCTTTATGAAATTTTACGAGGCTTTATATTCTCCCCCACTTAGGATCATTCGTCCTCGAATGAGGGTAAAAATCTCTTATTAGCATCGCATTCAACTCAGTTTTCATACCACACAACAACAGCCCCAAATTTGACTAACTCCCTAAATTCCCAAAATTGTTTTTAGAGTTTCCCTTGTAATTAGGCCTATTCACCTGTCAGAGAGCCCAAAAAATATATCCTTAAAATATATACATAATCCAACAATGTAACATAATACAAAACAACACCAACTGTGGCCTTACAAGCAATTATATTACCAGAACGGAACATCCTTAACATCAAATGTACAAATCATACATAATTCATAGAAGGTATCTCTTAGTATTTTTATAAGGCACAACTCATAAATGCATGGTTATTCAAATAAATAAGGATACTTTTTCTTCATTTCTTACTCAGCCTCCCAAGTAGCCTCTTCAACCAGTTGGTTTCGCCATAACACTTTTACGGAGGCAATTTCTTTATTTCTCAATTTTCGGACTTGCCGATCAATAATAGAAACCAGAATCTCTTCGTAAGTCAATTTCTCATTTACTCAACAGTCTCAACCGGAACAATGAGTGTCAGATCTCCAACTACTTTCTTCAACATAGACACATGAAACACCGGGTGTACTAATGACATCTCAGGTGGTAGCTCAAGCTTGTACGCCACCTCACCGATCCTCTGAATGATTTTGTACGGTCCGACATACCTCGGACTCAAGTTTCCTTTCTTACCAAATCGTATTACACTCTTTATGGGGGAAACTTTCAAGGATACCCACATCTTCTTTGAACTCCAAATCCTTACGATGAACATCCGAATCAGATTTCTGACGACTCTGAGCAGTCTTCAACCACTCCTTAATGATTTTTACTTTTTCCATAGCCTGATGCACGAGGTCTGGTTCTATCAACTCTGCTTCCCTAATCTCGAACCACCCAATTGGAGGCCTACATCTCCTACCATATAAATCCTCGAACAGTGCCATCTGAATGCTAGCATGGTAGCTATTATTGTATGCAAATTCTATGAGTGGTAAATGATCATCCCAGCTACCTTAAAGGTCTAGAACACAAGCGCGCAACATATCCTCAAGCGTCTGAATAGTCTGCTCTGCCTTATTGTCAGTCTGCGAGTGAAAGGCTGTACTAAGATTCACCTGAGTATCCAAACCTTGCTGAAATGTCTTCCAAAAATTAGCAGTGAATTGTGCTCCCTAATCAGAAATGATGGAGACTAGGGTGCCATGCAACCTAACTATTTCTCTGATATACAACTGAGCATATTTTTCCGCTGTATCGGTAGCCTTAAACGGCAAAAAGTGTGCTGATTTTGCCAGTCGATCCACAATCACCCAAATTGAGTCAAACTTGCGCGGAGTACATGGTAATCCTATCACAAAGTCCATATTAATCATTTCCTACTTCCACATTGGAATTTCTATGTTCTGTGCCAACCCACCGGGCCGTTGGTGTTCGGCCTTCACTTGCTGACAATTTGTACACTTTGCCACAAATTTTGCTACATTCCTCTTCACAAATTCCACTACGTAAGCCTAGTCCGGCGCCATGTAACATTATTTTTCCTTTGTAAAATTTTACGGGGCCTTACAGCTTGTGACCACGTCGGGCGAATTGTGTTGTTATGCCTGTGACCATGTTGGGTAGATTGTGTTGTTATGCATGTGACCACGTCTGGCAGATTGTGATATATCCTGTGACCACGCTGGGCGAATTATGATATAGAGCATGTGACCACGTGGGGTGGATTATGATATTGAGTATGTGACCACGCCGGATTGGTAGCACGTTGAGTTGGTCGTGCTTGTGTGTGGATATGGATAGATCCCCCAGAGTTAACCTATCATGTTTCTCTCTTGATGGTGTACACCCAGTGTGTGAGAAACCGATCGGGTTTCTTGTTGATGTGAGTTTTGGGAGAGCTGGTTATTGTTATTTGGATCGGGTTGCGCGTCGCAATGGACTGATATTTGGTTATTGCATTTTATCTTCACTTGTAATTTCCTTGATTGTTTACCAGATGATGTTCGGACAGAATTGCATATATTTTATCATTATTGTCTCACATTATAGCACTTTTAATCATCATTTGAGTATTAATTATATTACTTTATGCTTAATATTATATTTTAACTGTGTAGGAATAAAGCGGTGTAAAGATGGAGAGATTTGGAACAAAATTAAATAAAATACGGAAGAAAAAAAAAGAAGGAAAATAAATGAATGAAAACAAAGGGGGACACCCTTTGGTTTTTGTCCCCCTAAGTTGGAGACAAGAACAAAGGAGAAATACAATTCAAACCAAATAGTGAAAGAAGGCAAAAAAGAAATGTACCTGGCTGTAGGATTCAAAATTGCAAAACTCACTGTCTTCAGCTCCAGCGCCCCTGGACGCCGAAGGCAGGAACTTTTCTTAGTTCGCTCGGGACAAGGTTATTTCGGCCCTACATGGTCCTAACTCGTATAAATGGGGTTCTAAACCTAATTTGATGGATATCTAACATACTTTGAAGGAGAATTCATGTGGAGGAACATACACCATGCTTGGAGGAGGCTTCTAACTAGTTTATCTTCTCTTTCCTTCCTTTAATATCATAATTTATTAGTTTTAGAGTTTTGGGTGCTACATGAACGTTGTAGTTTGAAGCTTTAATTGTTCTTATTATTTTATCATATTGGTTTATTTATTCAATCTTGCGCTTAATTATTTGATTGTTTGATCACCAATTAAATACTATCTACGAATCTAGGATTGAACTCGAAAGAGGGAATTTTAGATTGCATATAAGATTTAGTAGAGTAAGATCTTGTACTCGAGTATCGGGAACAGATTTGCGGTTAGGAAAGGAATATACCTAATCGCCTTGGTTGATTATTATACGAGAAGTATTAATACATTCTTGTTAATCCTAATTCCATAGGAATATAGGCGTTAGGTTAGCTTGAATAGGCGAGTAGTACTTTGGGAGAAGGCTACGAGCAATATTAACCCATGACTCTGGAACCAATAAACCAATAAACCAGATAAATTAATTAGACAATTTAAGTAGAAAACTCAACGGAATTGTTAGCTAACCCATGACTCTGGAATATTTTCTCTCATTGATTTTTTGTCTAATTTCGCCAACTTGTTTCCATTAATCTCTTAGTTTGCTACTCTAAATTAGTTGTAGTTAATAATCTTTAAAAAATCGCTTGAATAGATTACTTGTCTTAGTTTAATTTAGTAAATAGTTAATCACAAGTCCATGTGGGTACGATATCTAGACTTACAATCCTATATTACTTGTCGACCACATATACTTGCGGGTTTGTTTTGAGGCAACAAAATTTTGGCGTCGTTGCCGGGGACTTAGAAATTAGCTATTTTTCTAGATTAGACTTTTACTTTTATTTTTTCTGTAATTTTTTTATTTTTATAATTATGTGATATCTTCTCTTAGTGTATTTCTAGTTCTCTGATCATGACATTTGGGGATGAAATATATGGAGATAAGATGATTGATGAAGAAGCTTGGTTGATAGAAGACTTTTTTGGCCTGTATATTTGGGCTTGTTATGACCTGACCTCTTGGAAGTCTGAATTTGAATAAGGGAGTAAGGGTTGGAATTGTGATGAATATTATCGCTTAAAGTAATATGCGAAACAACGTTGTTTACTAACAACGTTGGTGAATCATTGGTCTAAGGAGAGAGTTGATCTTGCACAAGAAATTGACAAGTTTGGCTTAGTTGTGCACAACTTGGATGCAGATTGGAGTGCAAAGGTTGATGCGTATAACTCCCAACAACTTAGTGATGAGTTGTGTGAAGCTGAAAAAGATCTTCTAGGCCAAATTGAGGAGCTAAAACGAGAATACCAATCATTAGACCATGTTCTTGTTGATGATGCTGAGGTTGAGGAAGTATATATTATTAAGGATGTAAAACATAATGGAGTTTTGGAGTTGGGGCGTGTTGGTCCTCATTCTAAATATTTTTCTACATTATGTTTGGATGGAGACATGGAGATCGAGCCTTTCGAGAGATGTATAGATGAAGAACAAGACCCTTACATTCTAAATTTTGCCACACTAAAAAGACAAAATGATATTCCTCACTTAAGGGCCAAGAAGTGCAAGATGCGATATCTAATTGCTTGGTTCCTTTATTTTCACACCACCGCCCCATGAACGTGACAAAAAAATTGATGCGAAATTGGGGGTGCAATTCATATCCTCAAAGTGGAAGAAAAAGTGGTGAAAGTGATGGCGTCGTGTCGTGACGTTAAATCAAGCGCTTGTTGGGAGGCAACCCAATTTTATTTTTTTTTTAATTTTTTTTTTAATTGTGTTATCTTGGTAGTGCTATTTTTGTGTTTTGTAGGAGTAGGATCATGGAATCAAAGTCAATAGGCGTGTGAAAAATGAAGTAGGTGGTTGAAACTAAGTGTGGGGTGCCCGCACAAAGGATCATACCTGGGAGAAGTCTGAGCATCCCGTGAGCTGCTAATGCTTCGGCCTTTGACATACTAGGGAGTCTCTTTTACCCTCTTGTTATTTAATGTATTTAGGACAATGCACAATTTTAAGTGTGGGGTGATGAGATTATCTGGATGATTTTATGTGCTATCCTAGATTAATTATAGTATTCTTTCTTAGTGTAGTGGTTTTTGTTTAAAATAAAAAATAAAAATAAAAACGAAAAAAAAATAGGAAGTTTTAGCTTTCCCCGACGATGGATTTAGTGGACAGCTTTCTTGAGGGATTAAGGTCCAATAAAAATCCAAAAATATTTTCTTTTTGTTTATAGTTAGTTTTAGTTATATAATAATCCCCCTTGAGTTTTCTTTGTGCATCGGTTCTTTTCCTGGGGATGTAAATTGAACCGGGTAAACCTTTTTATTTTTAGGATTAGAATTTTTGTTTGGGGTAGTAGAAGAGGGAGAAGAAAAAAACCTTTGTGACTTATTTGATACTAGCATATTTAGGCCTGAGCTTGAGTAGTACTTTTCTCTGAGTAATTGAGTAATGAATAAAATAGTAGCCTTTCTGACACCTAAGCTCATGGTTGTGACTCTGTATACAACTAATTCTTATTTTGTTGTTTCCTATGATCTTGTCTGTCTTAGAGTAGAATTGATCCATCTTGATTGATACTTGTGCCATGTGGGGTAAGGATTTCTTACATATATTTCATGTTTTGCAACTTAGTCTAGAACTTGCCATGCATGTTATTGAAGTGAAATAAAAGTGTTGCTCTATTTAGAAAATGATAATAAGCTTTCTTTGATATGTCTTGTGAATTTTAGCCTTTTCAGATATTGTACCACTAGTTAGCCCTTTGAACCTGCAGCCTTTTGCTTGGAAGCTGTATTTTTGCCTTGATCCTTTTGTTGAATCCTTAGTTTTTGCACCCTTCTTCCTTGAGCATTGTTGCTTAGACTGTATTATAATTGATAAATTTGAAGAAAGGGATGATTAAGTGAAAAACGGTGACCAGCGATAGCTGAAAAGTGATGAAAAGGCCCTCTTGAAAGGAATGTGACATGAGAAAAAAAAGAGAATTAAAATAAAAATTGCTTTGAAAAAAAAATGAAATGTTCTTGATATGAGGGAAATACTTGTGAAATAATAGATGAAGAGAGGACTGAAAAATAAAGTGAAGAGTAAAAAATAATGGGTGATGAAGTCTAAAAGTGCAAAGTGCTTAGGAAAGTATAAGTCACTATTATATAGTTCTCCTACCCGGCCCTTAGCCAATATTACAACCCGTTAAAGTCCTATTTGATTCTATTCAAGCATACTTAATTAGTAGAGATGTACATAATGGGCAAGCCTATGGTTCTTTGTGCATACATGTGAATTCGTTGTGAGTGCAAGGGTTGTTCTTTGATGCTAAGTCCTTAAATTATATTCATTCTATGATTTGAGTGTATGAACTATTTATTCTTGTGAGGGAACTTGTTTCATGATAGATAGGTGATGTTATTAGCTTTATTCGACAGAGTAGGTGAGCGAACTTAAATTTGGTGAGTTAGAGTCCCTCTATGAGGTTAGGAGGTTAGAAGTTTGTTGTTTGTTTGTGACTTATATATCTTGCACGTTGATCAGGAAATGTATATCTAATGGTTTGACTTGCAATAGAGCCTAATTGTTAGTATCAACCGAAGTGGTGGTGTTCCTAGGCTTGATTTATTGAGAGTGATTTTAATGCTTACTCGAGGATGAGCAAGTATCTAAGTGTGGGGTGTTGATGTTCGGACAAAATTGCATATATTTAATCATTATTGCCTCACATTATAACACTTTTAATCATCATTTGAGTATTAATTATATTACTTTATGATTAATATTATATTTTAACTGTGTAAGAATAAAGCGGTGTGAAGATGAAGAGATTTGGAGCAAAATTAAATAAAACGCGGAAGAAAAAAAAGAAAGAAAATAAACGAATGAAAACAAAGGGGGACACCCTTTGGTTTTTGT
>AWOL01S0032729.1:50233-84678 GCA_000715115.1 Nicotiana otophora
TCCCCAAGTTGGAGACAAAAACAAAGGAGAAATACAATTCAAACCAAATATTGAAAGAAGGCAAAAAAGAAACGTACCTGGATGTAGGATTCAAAATCGCAACACTCATTGTCTTCAGTGCCAGGGCCAGCGCGAGGCGCTGCCCTGGACACCGGAGGCGGGAACTTTTCCTAGTTCGCTCGGGGCAAGGTTATTTTGGCCCTACACGGTCCTAACTCGTATAAAAGGGGTTCTAAACCTAATTTGGAGGATATCTAACATACTTTGAAGGGGAATTCACGTGGAGGAGCACACACCACGCTTGGAGGAGGCTTCTAACTAGTTTATCTTCTCTTCCCCTCCTTTAATATCATAGTTTATTAGTTCTAGAGTTTTGGTTGCTACATGAACGTTGTAGTTTGAAGCTTTAATTGTTCTTATTATTTTATCATATTGGTTTATGTATTCAATCTTGTACTTAATTATTTGATTGCTTGATCACCAATTAAATACTATCTACGAATCTAGGATTGAACTCGAAAGAGGGAATTTTAGATTGCATATAAGATTGAGTAGAGCAAGATCTTGTACTCGAGTATCAGGAATAGATTTGCGGTTAGGAAAGGAATATACCTAATCGCCTTGATTGATTATTATACGAGAATTATCAATGCGTTCTTGTTAATCCTAATTCCATAGGAATATAGGCGTTAGGTTAGCTTGAATAGGCGAGTAGTACTTCGGGAGAAGGCTACGAGCAATATTAACCCTCTCAACCAATAAATCAGATAAATTAATTAGACAATTTAAGTAGAAAACTTAACGAAATTGTTAGCTAACCCATAACTCTAGAATATTTTCTCTCATTGAATTTGTGTCTAATTTCGCCAACTTGTTTCCTTTAATCTCTTAGTTTGCTACTCTAGATTAGTTGTAGTTAATAATCTTTAGAAAATCGCTTGAATAGATTAATCGTCTTAGTTTAATTTAGTAAATAGTTAATCATAAGTCCCTATGGGTACGATATATAGACTTACAATCCTATATTAGTTGTCGACCACGTATACTTGCATGCGCATTTGGGAGCAACACCTGATTTACTTGCATATCTTCTTCATATGCTGGAATTTTAACTGAGCAAAACATTTTAAAAAGAATTGTGAGCACCAAGGTGGTCTTATCTGTGTTTTCCTGATTTGATCATATATCTGTTCTATACTTGTTGGAAATTTATGAACTTGTACAGGTGACTGGTGAGTATAATTTATTATTCTTGTTACTATTACCTCGCCGAGGTTAGTTATGATACTTATTGAGTACAAGTGATTATTTTACTCATACTACACTTCTGCACCTTGCATGGAGATTTGGAGTTGATTTTGCTATACATGAGGGGAGCTGGCGTTGAAGATGTACCGATTGTGTAGACATGGCTACCACTTGTTCTTGGTCGTCTTAGATTTGAGCTCTGTTTTGTATATTCAAACATATGTTGTATCACTCTATACCAGATTTGTAAATCTAAGTCTTAGTGGCTCGTGACTTGTACTACTAATTCTTGGAGAATTGTATAAAAGATCAGTTATTTCATTTTTTTTGACTCTTATCATTATCACTAAATTGTGTTTACTGTTACTTGGCTTACCTGGCGGGTTAGGTTAGGTGCCATCATGAATAGTTAGATTTTGAGTTATGACAAGTTGGTTTCAGAGCTCTAGGTTCATAGGTTCTACGAGTCATGAGCAAGTGTCTAGTAGAATCTTGTGGATTGGTATGATGACGTCCATACCTATCTTTGAGAGGATACAAGGCATCTAGGATAAAATTCTCATCTTTCTTTCCTTATCATATGGCATTGGTTCAGCTTGAAGCATATCTCTTTGAATTCCTTTCACTCACTCGTATGTTATGTGGCTACTCAGTATCAGTTGCACATCGACGGCTCATGATTCCATGGATGAGTTGCGAGATGTGCTTTCTGTATTTTGGTGATGGTCTAGTCTGGAGGACTTGAGGCCAGATATGGATCGTGGCTTAGGCTCGGTAGTTTCAGTTGTATAATCATGTGCATTTGGACTTAAATGTCTGGTAGTATCCCTAGGAGGGGGATTTATGACTCGGTGAATGGTTGGATGGCTATAGGATTAGTATGATATAATTGCGGAATGTGTTCGGATGGTTTGGATATAACGAGAAGTGTTTGCTTGGGATGTGTAAAGGACTATTGTGTGCTTGATTTCTGTCTTGATGTGTTGTACAGTCTCGAGTTATGAGCGGATCTTTCATGTTGTTCATTGTGGAATGAAGTAGATTCTTATGTTTTGTTGACGAGCTTATACTCGGGAGGATCTAGTGAATGCATAGTGGTTGTGACTATGGTAGGCATAATAGATATAGTTTGGGGCTAAGCAAGTGGGTTATCTCCTGTGGGGGGTGGTTTGCAGATATGTAATCCGTATGATGTTTGTGTGGAGAGTTTTATTCTACCAGTAGGTTGTGTGTATTGCAATTTGTGTTTGGATCGCTTGAGGAAGTTGACTTGACTGTCTAAAGGATGAATGTGAGCTTAGTAGATTATTTGAGGTATCTTATGATTTGTGTTACATGAGCTTATGAAGGATTTAGTTGAATTACAGTTCGGTATCATGGCAGTTATGGGTAAAGGTATTGTGTGTCATCGAATGTTGTGTTCTATGGCTTTGAGCCAAGTGGGGGAATCTGCTATCGACAGTCACATTGCATAGTTATGTGTTGTGTTAGTTTTGGTCTGAGCCATATTTCTGGATTAGTTATAACTTGGAGAGGTCGGTTTTGAGGATGACTTGAGCAAGAAAATTTTGGGATGTATGATGTATTTGACGTTTTGGACATATTGGAAATCTTGGAATGATTTAGGTTACTACTTGTGGTGAATGTAATGTGCTAAGGAAAGGGACTCTCTTGGTTGCTTAGAGATGTGGGTTACTTCTTTGGATGTTGGTCTGCTATAGGAGCGCGAGTTGTTTGGCTCGTTCTAGCGGTACAATTGGGATTAGAACATAGTGGATGACTTTCGTGAGGGTTCTAATGGGTTCAGGAATCATATGCGGTATTTGAAGAATTTCCGAATTTGTAAATGTCTAAGATTTGGGATTTGCATTGGATAATGTCAGTACTCGCGGCATTTCGATATCATATGGATTTTACATTTCAGTATTAGTAAGGTTAAGAAAACAGTTTCAGATTCACATAAGGTTTCTTCAGAGTGTGTATCTCTGTTGCAGTATATTTAGGTACCTAAGAGGGCATAAACGGCTCGTGGGCTTTAGGATGATGTGGTTTTTATGCTAGGATCTCCGATAGTGAGCTTTGGGGAAGGATCGTAGTGTGGTGGAAAGGAGAAATGAAACTTAAAGGCAATTCGGATGGAACTCGAAGTAATAAGTCAGTTTGGTAGTAGGTTGAATCAATATGGTAATATATGGTCAGTTCTTTTGGTTCTTATAATATGGTGAGGCTTTACCGGTATTTTGTGGCAATATTCTTGAGTTTTGGCTACATGCGTGATTTGGTTGAGTTAGAGGAATTCAGTGTTGAAGGCTTGGTTATGTGTAAATGGATTTCGAAGAGTTCTCGATAATTTCTAGCACGACATGAGATGGATATTTTCTACAGGCATGGGGAGTTTGTTGTGTGTTGTGATTTTCTCTTGGATGGGGGGTCGCGTAGAAGGTTTCGGGCTGATGGAGTTAAGTGTCCTACTTGTGATATAGAGTTGATAATGGGATTCTTGTGTTTTTATATGATGGCATGATAGATGTGGTGTGACGTGTGGAAATTAGAATTTTATGTACAATGTTGTGGTTTAGTTTCGAAGGGTAGGTCATAAGTTCCAGACATTATGGACCATTTTTGATGTTTAAAAGGATGATGCACTATCTGGTATCACCTGAGAAGAGTGCACATTTCAGAAGGTGCCTTGTGTTTTGACTTACGGATGCTTCATTGGTATTGCGGTACTCTCCTGGTTGACTGACTGCTGATGTTCATATTTTGCTAGGTGGAACGGAAGAATGATCGGAGTATTTCTCGTGAGATGATTGTGAATAAGAGATATGTTAGTCATTCGAGTGGTGGAGTTAGGATTAGATATGGTGATTCATGTATTCTAGGGATTTGGAGGCTGGGAGTTCTCAGAGGCAGATTGTCCCTTAGTTGCGGCCTGTGAAGGTATGGTCAAGGTTAGATAGCTAATGGTATGTGTTATGATTAGGTTATTGTGGACTTTTGGAGGGTCATTTATCTATTTTTGGATGACCAAAATTGATTTGGGGGCCCATTGGTAGGCCTAATGAGGACGTATATTTTACACCAAGTCAAAATTGTTGACTCAACACTGCTATTGTTGAGGTGTGCATCATTTGGTTAGAGTTGATCTTGTTCGTGTTCTGATATGTTCTATGTGTTACTCTTCTATGCTACGATAGGTTGTGATTTATTGGTTATTTCCATACATGATGCGTTTCCGTTTGGCCTTGTGGCGAAATTCAAGCGAGATTGTTCTTAGGGTGTTGAATGGCTGATTGCGCCTTGATTATTGTCTTTCCTGTTTGTGGAATAATGTGCACCAGTTTCGCCATGGATATAGTCATGCACTTCGTGTATTTGTTATTGATTTGTGTACGGTTGTTGATTTTGATCAATATGGCTTGAGCTGTTTCCTGTGCACTGGTGTTTGGATTGGGTCATGCATTGCAGCGGAGTTATATTGGGATATAATCCTTTGTGTTGATTTCGTGTATTTTGGTTCTCCCTGTGCGTTGGGTTTATAGTATTGCGCTTATGCTGGTACCTGTTGAGCTTGCGAGACGGCTCTCTCATTTGAGTCATTTCCCATTTTTGGGTACATTTGAATTGTTGCTTATTGGTGCACCGATTTCACGGTTTGTGGATTGAGGTGGTATTGGTGTGGCATTTCAGTGGAGAAGCTTGTATTTGATAAGATGATATCATTGAACTTGGAACGAGTGCTATCAGATTTGATTACAGGATGTTTGGAAGAATAATGTCACTAGTAACTTAGAATTTGGGCTATGGCTCTTGTTCGGTGAGAGAGCCCTAGGACTTATTGATCTGATGAGTGGTTATGAGTTTCTATACGTTTCATTCATCATCGACAGTGTACGAATGTATGGAACAATATTTTAGTTGATATGAGGTTTGTTACCGGTACTAAGTTTGTTATCAAGCAATTATTGTGAACAGAAGTTATTGCTACGAGTATATGGGTTATGTGGGAAAAATCATGCAATTATATCTTGCGTAATGGGTATGTCCTGATACAATGTGTTTAGACTTATACAATGTGTAGAAGTGAGAATTGGGTCTTATAATAAATTCCAAATGTTGGAAATTGGGTCCCAAGGTTTATGGACTAAGGTTGAAGAAAGAATCTTCCGCTATGTTGAGTTGATAGACTTATATAGATTGGGGTGACAAGGGATCACCCCCGGGTATGTGCATAGTGAGTTTACACAGTGATTTGATGGCTTTGGAACGACTCTTGGCACGTTCGTGTTTAAGTGTGGGAGAATGTAACGACCCGACTAGTCGTTTTGAGTATTTGTATTCCATTCAGTTGTTTGAACTCTTGAGGAGCTTCATACGATGTATTATTACTTGTGTGAATCGTCGGTTTTGGTTTTCACGTGATTCAGGATTGATTTAGAAGAATGATTCTCATTTTAGAAGCTTTAAGTTGGAAGAGTTGACCAAGTTTGACTTTTGTATATTTGACCCCAAATTGTAGTTTTGATGGTTCTGTTGGGTCTGGATAGTGATTTTGGACTTGGACATATGCCCGGATTTGTATTTGGATGTCTCTAGAAGATTTCGATACTATTTGGCAAAAGTTGACAATTTGGAGTTTTGGAAAGTTCATAAGTTTGATCGGGAGTTGCATTTGATGATATCGGGTCTGGATTGTCGATACGGGAGTTGGAATAGTTTCGTTATGTCATTTGGAACTTGTGTGAAAAATTTGAGGTCACTCCGGTTGATTTGATATGGTTCGGTACAAGTTTTGGAAGTTGAAAGTTCAAAAGTTTATTAAGTTTGATTTGAGGCCTCGAGTAGTAATCTCGTCCAATTTCACACCTCAATTCAAGGTCATGAAACGGTCGATGCAATAATAGTACCCAACAAGAGTCAGGGTCGAATTCCGCAGGGAGCTATATATGGGAGTTAGGGGTATATATTGTAGCGTGTGAGTTTGACTATCTCAATTTACACTTCCACAAATTGGAGTTGTTTTTAAGTCTAATTTAAAATTAAGAGTGCAAGTTGAGAAATAAAATTAAGAAATTGTTTTTGTTGTTTTTCAAGTTTTGTAAAAAGCCTAGAGCTATGACCATCGTCTAGTGTTTGCCTAATGAGATATAAATATTAATTCTTGTTTTATTGATCGGAGTATATTATAGCTATCAACACTCAATTACCACTCAATTCCTCTCGGTCAGAGAGTGATTTTTACCCAATTTGGCTTTCTCAAGTCCAAATGGGTATTGCACAAAACGATTGATAAAAGCTCAAGTCGGGTTATTACTATCTCTAGGTTGAACCCTTTAATTAGGATTATCAATTTCTCGATTGACCCAATGTCTTGTTAGCCAAGTTTTCCTAGACTAAATCTCTCTTTCTCAACTCGAGGCCAAGTCAAATAGGCATGAACTAATATTTGCAACTATTAATTCCACAAATTAAAACATGAACATGGCTAAATAATAAATACCCAACCATAAACAAGCATTACATTAAACACCCATAAGGTTTACACACTAGGGTTGGGTCACAACCCTAGTAAACATCTAGCTACTCACTCATGCTTGAAATTGAAGAAAAAGAAGAAGAAATGATAATTAAACTCATATTGCAAGATTAAAATGATAAAATCTATGTTAAAATAGCTCAAAATATGAAAAACTACTAAAATAAGTAAAGAGAAACGGCTATTGTAGTTGCTGATGTCAAAAGTTCACCTATAATTATGAAACTCATCTATTTATACAAGGCTGGAAATTTCGGACAAAAATGCCCTTCAGGAGGTTCTGCAACCGCACAATTCTATGTGCGGTCCGCACGTTTTCTTCAACTTGTCAGGACTGGAAGTTGGCGGCCACATAATTCTGATATGCGGCCGCATGGCACTCTTTCTGCGTCCGTACTTTTACATGTGCGGTCGCACTTGATCTTCTGCGGTCCGCGCTTTTAACATCTGCGGCCGCATAGCACTTCTTCTGCAGCCGCACAATTCTTGTGTGGTCCGCACTTTTGATGGACTTGGAATGTATATTCTCTAAACTTTGCTGCTGGCCCAGCTTTTGCGGCCGCACAATTCATGTGCGGACCGCACTTTGCACCAAACTCTGCTGGCTTTTCCTTCATCATCTGCGACCGCAGATGATATTCTGCGGTCCGCACTTTTGAGCTTTTGTGCCTTTTATGTCCTTGAGTTCAGATTACTCATTTTTGAGTTGTATTTCATCTCAGGAGTGCATCTTCCAATATTCCTGTAGTTAAGCACATTTCATTAGTTTTCGGGAAAATAATTAAACGCTTTTGGACTAAAACGAAAGCTAAAAGGCGCTAATAAGCAGTCAAAATCCCTACTTATTAAGTAGGTTTGTGTTATGTTATGGTACTTATTAGTATGTTCGAACGGGTTCCCGAGAGGCTCGGGAAAGTTTCGGAGTGGTTTCGGATGGATTTTGTATTGCTGATTGCTGGTGTCTCTGCAGAGAGTCGTGATCGTAGAGCTAGGCTTGCGATTGCATAGAGGAAATTTGGATTGGGTTGTTTTATCTCTTCGTGTTTGAGAGTAATAGGCCGCGTTCGAGGAGACTCTGGGACTGGAGCTTCGCTTTTGCATTATTGGATCGCGTTCGTGCTGGTTTGCTGGGAATAGGAGTCTCTTCTTCGCGTTTGCGTGTCATGATGCGCGTTCACGTAGTGTTGATAGCTCTGTGGATCGCGTTCGGGTGCGTTATGTCGACGCGTAAGGCATTTTTATGACTGAGGCGTTTGTTCTTCGCGTCGCGATGGGTATTGTTGGAGCAGTGATATAAAGTACTCTATTTCAGACCTTAAGCTCATGTTATCACATTTTGAGTTGGGAAGCTCGATTTTGGAGTTGATTTTCACCACATGGATTGGGGTCGGTTTTGATTATATTTCGTGATTCCATTTTTGATTTTGGCATTTGATTGATGATTTCAAAAGAGAAATTGGGGGGATTTGTCTAAATTTTTCTAAATCGATATTTGAGATTTGAACATTGATTCGGAGTTGAATTTGAATGAAATTAGTATGGTTGGACTCGTACTCGAATGGGTTATTGGAGTTTGTGAGTTTTGTCGGTATCCGAAGTGCGGACACGGGTTTGACGTTTTGGGTGATTTTGAGCATTTGATTAAAGGTTTGACCATTATTGTTTGAGTTTGTTTCCTTTGGCATTATTTGATGTTTTGAGTTGCCTTTGACTAGTTTCGAGCTTTTCACAGGTCGATTCTCATGGGATGGCATTTTTAGAGTATTGTTTGGCTTTCTCGGTATTTGTTTTGACTTGCTTGAGGTAAGAATCCTATCTAAACTTGGTTGAGGCACTAGTTGCCTGAGTTATTTGTGATAGCTACGTGCTATAGGTGCGCGTACATGAGTGGGGTTTGAGCCCATGTGCGAGCACCGAGGTATTTATCCATGTTTGGGGTAGTGCTTGGGCTATGATATGCCTAGAATTGACTGTTAAGATTTAAGCTATGATGTTTACCATACTTATAACCTTATTGTGAACTATTTGATCCATGTTTGAGGATTTCATAGAGACTAATTCACTGAATGAACTTGATAATTGATATTTCTGTAATGAAACTACCGATTTGAGTTATGATAGCATATTTTGCACATGCCTACACTTTAGCATGTCATTATACCAGTCCAGGAGCATGAAACTTGTTACTCATTCATCATATACATGTATTCTTGTATATTTGCTTATGTGCGATATAGTTTGGACTGGATACCTGTGACCACGTCGAGGGGATTGTGTTGTTATACATATGACCACGTCGGGCGAATTGTGTTATTATGCCTATGACCACGCTGGGAGGATTGCGTTGTTATGCATGTGACTACGCCTGGCGGATTGTGATATAGCATGTGATCACGCGGGGCGGATCCGTTATATTGAGCCTGCGACCATGCCGGGCGGATTATGATATTGAACATGTGACCATGTCGGGTGGATTATGATGTTGAGCCCTTGACCACCCTAGGCTGGTAGCATTATGAGTTTGTCGTGCTTGTGTCTTGATATGGCTCCATCCCCTAGGGTCACCCTCTCATGTTTCTCTCTTGATGGTGTACACGTGGATTGTGAGTAACCGATGGGTTTCTAGCTGATGTGAGCTATGGGAGAGCTGGTTACTGTTATTTGGATCGGATTGCGCGCCGATGTGGACTGGTATTTGGTTATTACATTTCGTCTACACTTGCAATTTCCTTGATTGGTTACCTGATTTACTTGCATATCTTCTTTCATATGCTTGATTGTTAACTGAGCAAAACATTTTTAAAAGAATTGTGAGCACCAAGGTGGTCTTATCTGTATTTTCCTAATTTGATCATATATATGTTCTATACTTGTTGGAAATTTATGAACTTGTACAGGTGCCCGGTGTGTATCATTTATAATTCTTGCTACTATTACCTTGTCGAGGTTAGTTATGATACTTATTGAGTACATGGGGTCGGTGGAACTCATACTACACTTCTCCACCTTGCATGCAGATCTTGGAGCTCATACTGTTGTACATGGCGGAAGCTAGCGTTGAAGATGTACCTGTTATCTAGACATGGCTACTACTTGTTCTTGGTAGTCTTAGATTTGAGTTCTATATATGTATATTCAAACAGACGTTGTATCATTCCATACCAGCTTTGTAAATCTAAAACTTAGTAGCTCGTTAGTTGTACTACCAGTCCTTGGGGAATTGTATAAAAGATTAGTTATTTCATTTTTTTGACTCTTATTATTATCACTAAATTGTATTTATTGTTATTTGGCTTACTTAGCGGGTTGAGTTATGTGTCATCACGACTGGTTGGATTTTGGGTCATGACTCTAAAAGTATCCAATTAACTATTTCTTTTGGCAGCTAGCTCATGCACCATGAGAAATCGCTAAGTGCTTTTTATTGATCATTTAAATAATAATGCTTAACTATAGGAAGTATACTCTTTTTGATAATTTATGAAGAGGCGAAGAGAACCAAATATATATGTTCCTTTGGACAAAATGAGTGTCTTAGTTGGATTAGAAGCCAACTATACTTGAAGATTTATTACTAGGATGAAGTGGAAAGAAATAAAGAAAGAGGAAAAAGAGAAAAATAATGATAGAAATTGCAACTTAGATTTCACAATTAAAAATTAGTGGCTTACATCGGTGTCATGCTCTCCCTCTCTATGTTATTTTCATTTGAACTTTTAATTACCTAATGAAGTTAATATCAAATTTAAACGTAAAACAAGTCCAAGTAAACCACTTATCTATAAATATGAGAGAAATGAACTTGTCACGACCCAAAATCCAACCAGTCAAGATTGCACCTAACCCAACCCGCTAGGTAAGTCAAATATCATTAAACACAAATCAAATGAGAATAATACGAGTAAATGGGTACAATAAATGATCTTCTATGTATATTTCCAAGGATTGATAGTACAAATCATGAGCTTTTAAGACTTAAAATTTACAAAGCTGGTACAAAATAGGTACATCATTTGTTCAACATTTACATAAATAGATTTTTTGCAAATCTAAATCTACCAACGACAAATGGTAGCTATATCCGAAAATCATGTACATTTTCAATGCCAGCTCCCACCATGAACAACAACATCAGCTCCAACATCTGCACGTAAGGTGTAGAAGTGTAGTATGAGTGCAACCGATCCTATGTGCTCAATAAGTAATAAACCTAACCTCATGTTAGAAGCAGTGACGAGCTCGGAAGATAGTCGGAGTCCAACATCAATAATCGATAATAACATGATTTATGATAATGCTGGAAACACTAAACAACTCTGAAAAATATTATGCTCAGCATGTTCACAATTATGAGAAATAGGCATGCTTTTCAAGTATGACAGTCAATGTCCAAATGTTACCACCAAAATCAACTAAATATGAGTTTATCAAAAGAATAGTATTTTCCATTTCACAACACCGGTTAAGAATTTTTATTTACCAATTAGCATGAGGAAAGTATATCTCCATGCCTATATATTAATATACATATCAAGTCATCAATTATCATATTACCGTCTAGCATGAGGAAAATGCATTTCTATGCCTACATGTCAAATATTCATGCTAACTCTATCCATCACAGTGAAACCATCAAGAAGAACCACACTTAGCAACCTCTCGGTGACTGGTCCAAGTCCCTCACCATCCACACATCTACACTTAGCATTGTACGGGTGCCTGGCATAAATGCCTATCAGTAAAGCACGTATATAAAAACTTATGCATGCGCTCACTGCTGGGATGTCAGACTCCGGAGGGATGGATCCTGCCCAAGCGCTAATCATAATCACATAGCTCAATAATGGAGCCTTGTGCACGCGTAGCCTCAAAATCAGTAACACTTAGCCCAATATGGGGCATGACGTATGCGTCACCTCAATATCAACATTACCGTTGCGGCGTGCAACCCGATGCAACATAACTCACAACACGGCATACAACCCACATCAGTCATCAATCTACTCTAGTCTCCTTATGTCAACATATCACAGAAACATAATCCAATCATATAACATGGAATACTACAATGTGCCTTAAATATAGCGCATACTCGTGTCACATACAAAGATACCAATAATATGTGATATATCATATCAAGATTGCACAGAGGCATAGATGTAACATGTAGATATAGCTTTCAAGACAGAAATAGTATGTCTACGGCTAAGGCAATTAGCTCAACATGGAAAAATAGCTCTATGAGATCTCAACAATAAATGCGATAGCCTAGACATGCTTTATAACATGAATAACAACTCACGTAGTCATATAAATGTTATACATGGGGTCGGTTTTACTCATATTATACCTCTGCCCCTTGCATGCAGATCTTGGAGTTGATGTCGCTGTACATGGCAGGAGATGGCGTTGAAGATGTACCTGTTGTCTGGACATGGCTACAACTTGTTCTTGGTAGTCTTAGATTTGAGTTCTGTATATGTTTGTTCAAACATATGTTGTATCACTCCATACCAGCTTTGTAAATCTAAGTCTTAGTGGCTTGTGACTTGTACTACAATTCCTTAGGGAATAATATATAAGATTAGTCATTTTATTTTATTTTTTGACTCTTATCATTATCACTAAATTGTATTTACTGTTATTTGGCTTACCTAGCGAGTTGAGTTAGGTGCCATCATGACTAGTTGGATTTTGGGCCGTGGCTCTAAAAGTATCCAATTTACCATTTCTTTTGGCAGCTAGCTCATGCACCATGAGAAACCGCTTAGTGTTTTTTATTGATTATTAAATAATAGTGCTTAACTATAGGAAGTACACTCTTTTTGATAATTTATGAAGAGGCGAAGAAAACCAAATATATATATGTTCCTTTGGACAAACGAAGTGTTTTAGTTGGATTAGAAGCCAACTATACTTGAAGATTTATTACTATGGTGAAACGTAAAGAAATAAAGAAAGAGGAAAAAGAGAAAAATAATGATAGAAATTGCAACTTAGATTTCATAATTAAAAATTAGGGCTTAAATTGGTGTCATGCTCTCCCTCTCTCTGTTATTTTCATTTGAACTTTTAATAACCTAATGAAGTTAATATCAAATTTAAACGTAAAACAAGTCCAAGTAAACCACCTATCTATATATATAGCATAAATGAACTTGTCACGACCCAAAATCCAACCAGTCATGATAGCACCTAACCCAACCCACTAGGTAAGTCAAATATCATTCAACACAATACAAATGAGAATAATAAGAGTCAATGAGTACCATAAATGATTTTCTATATAAATTCACGACGATTGGTAGTACAAATTATGAGCTTTTAAGAATTAGAATTTACAAAGCTGGTACGAAATAGGTACATCATCTATTCAACTTATACATAAACAGAGCTTTTCGCGAATTTAAAGCTACCAAGGACAAATGGAAGCTATATCCAAAAAGTAGGTACATCTTCAATGCCAGCTCCTGCCATACACAGCAACATCAACTCCAACATCTGCACACAAGGTGCAGAAGTATAGTATGAGTACAACCGACCTCATGTACTCAATAAGTAATAAACCTAACCTCATATTGGAAGCAGTGATGAGCTCGGAAGATAGTCGGAGTCCAACATCAATAATCGATAATAACATGATTTATGATAATGCTGGAAACACTAAACAACTCAAAAACATATTATGCTCAGCATGTTCAGAGTTATGAGAAATAGGCATGCTTTTCAAGTATGACAGTCAAAGTCCAAATGTTACCACCGAAATCAACTAAATATGAGTTTATCAAAAGAATAGTATTTTTCATTTCACAACACCGGTTAAGCATTTTTGTTTACCAATTAGCATGAGGAAAGTATATCTCCATGCCTATATATTAATATACATATCAAGTCATCAATTATCATATACCGTCTAGCATGAGAAATATAAATCTCTATGCCTATATGTCAAATATACATGTCAAATCATCAACTGTCATATTACCGTCTAGCATGAAAAAAATGCATGTATATACCAACATGTCAAATATTTATGCGAACTCACAACTAGTTGGATTTTGAGTCGTGACTCTAAAAGTATCCAATTAACTATTTCTTTTGGCAGCTAGCTCATGCACCATCAGAAACCGTTGTGCTTTTTATTAATCATTTAAATAATAGTGCTTAACTATAGGAAGTATACTCTTTTTTATAATTTATAAAGAGGCGAAGAGAACTAAATATATATGTTCCTTTGGACAAAAGTAGTGTTTTAGTTGGATTAGAAGCCAACTATACTAGAAGATTTATTACTATGATGAAGTGGAAAGAAATAAAGAAACAGGAAAAATAGAAAAATAATGACAGAAATCGCAACTTAGATTTCATAATTAAAATTTAGTGGCTTAAAAAGGTGTCATTCTGTCCTTCTTTGTGTTATTTGCATTTGAGCTTTAATTGCCTAATGAAGTTAGTATCAAATTTAAACGTAAAACAAGTCCAAGTAAACCACCTATCTATAAATATAAGAGAAATGAACAAATCACGACTCAAAATCCAACCAGTCATGATGGCACCTCACCCAATACGCTAGGTAAGTCATCCCAATGATTGATAGTACAAATCATGAGTTTTTTTGAAACTTAAAATTTACAAAGCTTGTACGAAATAGGTACATCATCTGTTCAACATATAAATAATCAAATCTTTTTGCAAATCTAAAGCTACCAAGGACAAATAACAGCTATATCCGGAAAGCAAGTACATCTTCAATGTTAGCTCCCGCCATACACAGCAACATCAGCTCCAAGATCTACACGCAAGGTGCAGAAGTGTAGTATGAGTATAACCGACCCCATGTACTCAATAAGTAACAAACCTAACCTTATGTTAGAAGTAGTGACGAGCTCGGATGAAAGTCGGAGTCCAACATCAATAATCGATAATAACATGATTTATGATAATGCTGGAAACACTAAACAACTCAGAAAAATATTATGCTCAGCACGTTCACAATTATGAGAAATAGGCATGCTTTTCAAATATGACAGTCAAAGTCCAAATGTTACCACCGAAATCGACTAAATATGAGTTTATCAAAAGAATAGTATTTTTCATTTCACAATACCGGTTAAGAATTTTCGTTTACTAATTAGCATCGGAAAAGTACATTTCTATACCTACATGTTAATATATATATATATATATCAAGTCATCAATTATCATATACCGTCTAGCATGAGAAATATACTTCTCTATGCCTATACGTCAAATATACATATCAAATCATCAACTGTCATATTACCGTCTAGCATGAGAAAAATGCATCTATATACCTACATGTCAAATATTCATGCGAACTCAATACCATCACAGTGAAACTATCAAGAATAACACTACTTAGCACACTCACGGTGCATGGCCCAAGGCCCTCACTATCACACACAACAACACTCAGCATTGTACGGGTGCCTAGCATAAATGCCCATCACTAAAGCGCGTATATAAAAAATTGTGTCTGCACTCATTGCTGGCATGTCAGAGGCAGAGATATAACATGTAGATATAGCTTTCATGACTGAAACAATAAGTCTACGGCTAAGGCAATTAGCTCAACGTGGCAAAATAGCCCTATCGGATCTCAACAATAAATCAGATAGCCTAGACATGATTTCTAACATGAATAACAGCTTACGTAGTCATATAAATGGAGATAACATGATATTAAAGAAGCATGATAGCAAAACAAGGCACACAATAGCTTAAGAACTACCAGGATCATGAATACCTCGGTGCACGCACACACGCCCATCACCTAGCACGTGCATCACTCCAACACATCTCAGATATCATAGTTCTCAGGGATAATTACCCTTAAATCTAAGTTTAGATATGTTACTTGCCTCGAACAAGCCAAATCAAATATCGAGTAAGCCAAACAATACTCTAGAGACTCTATCCCGTGCAAATCAACCCCCAAACAGCTAAAAACTAGCCACAAATAGCTCAAAAACATCAAATAATACCATAGGAAACAAACTCAAACGATAAAGGTCGAATCTTTAATCAAAAACTTAATGTCAACCAAAAGGTCAACCCGGGCTTGCACCTCGAAACTCGACAAATCTTGCAGATTCCGACATACGAGTCCAACCATACTAATTTCACTAAATACTGACTCTGATTCGATGCTCAAACTAAATAATTCATTTAGACACGTTTAGACAAAAAAAACCCAATTTCTCTTTTAAAATCATCAATCAAAGGCAAAATTCGAAGATGTAATCATGAAATATAATCAAATCCGAGTAGAAAATACTTACCCCAATCCATGTGATGAAAATCCTCTTTAAAATCACCCAAATCCGAGTACTTATAGATCTGTTCCAGGGATACCCTTCGCGAATATGGAATAAGCCTCGTGATCGCGAAGCACAAACCTCACAGCCCACAAAATAACCCTTCGTGTTCGAGTCCCAGACATCGCGAACGCGATGTGCATCTCAGACAACTCAATGCGAACGTGGATGCCATGCCGCAAATGCGGTGCATAAAGCACCTGGAACATCAACAGCCTTCGTGAATGCGATCACCCTACCGCGAACGCATAGAACAATAGACCTAACCCTTCGCGAATGCTATCGCCTTCTCGCGAACACGATGTATAAACAACTAGCAGCTCACAAATCTCTACACGATTGCGTCCTTACCTTAGGGATCGGGAAGAAGGCATGATACACCAGAACCAACAGAGAACCAGTTATGCCAAAAAAAAGACAAAATGGTCCGGAACCACCCTGAAACTCACCCGGGCCCTTCGGGACCCGTCCGAACATACCAAAAAGTCCCATAATACAATGTGGACCTACTCGAGGCCTCAAATCACACATAACAACATCAAAACTATAAATCGCACCGCAAATCAAACTTAAGAAACTTTTGAACTTTCAACTTCCAAAACTCATGACGAACCATATCAAATCAACTCGGAATGACTTCAATTTTTTGCACACAAGTTCCGAATGACAAAAAGAACCTTTTCCAACTCCCGGAACCACAATACAAACCTGATATCATCAAAGTCAACTCCTGGTCAAACTTATGAATCTTTCAAACCTTCAAATTGCCAACTTTCTCCAAATAGAGCCAAAACCTTCCAGAAACATCCAAATGCAAATTCGGGCATACGTCCAAGTCTAAAATCACCATCAAGACCTAACGGAATCATTAAAACTCCGATCCGGAGTAAAATACACAAAAGTCAAAATTGGTCAACTCTTCCAATTTAAAGCTTCTAAAATGAGAATCATTCTTTCAAATCAATTTCGAATCACCCGAAAATCAAAACTGACGATACACAAGTCATAATGCATCATACAAAGCTATTCATGCCCTCGATCCATCGAACGGAATGCAAATGCACGAAACGACCGATCGGGTCGTCACATTCTCCCTACTTAAATATACTTTTGTCCTTGAACGCGCCAAGAGTCATTCCAAAGTCATCAAATTACTGTATAAACTTACTATACATATGCCTATGGGTGATCTCACGTCACCCCAATCCATATAAGCCTGACATCACAACCTAATTGAAGATCCTTACTTTAACCTTGGTCCATAAGCCTCATAATCAAATCTCCAACATCCGGAATCCATTGTAAGACCCGATTCTCGCATCTGAACACTACGCAAGTCTGAACAAGTTGTATCAAGCCTTAACCATAACCCAAGATATAATCACATCATATACCACATAACTCAGATACTAATAGCAATACTTCCAACCACAATAGTTGGCCACTAACAAACCCGGTACCGGTAACAATCCTCATCTCAACAAAAATCCTATTTTGAACCTTCGTACACTGCCAATGATGAAATAAACACACAAACACTCATAACGACTCATCAGATCAACAAGTTGTGGAGCTCTCTCGCACGATAAGAACCATTGAAAAATTCTAAACTGACTAGAGAATTTATTCTTCCAAACATACCTTGATCAAATCTGATAGCACTCATTCTAGATCCAATAACCTCATATCATTCAGTACAAGGTGCTCTACCAACATGCCACACCAATACTACTAGAGTCACATATCATGCAATCCCTGCACCGAACAAGCAACAACTCTAATATACCCAAAAATGGAAAGAGAATCAAGTGAGAGAACCGTTTTGAAAGCTTAACAGGTACCACCACAAGCGCAATATTATGAACCCATCACACAAAGGAGAGCCAAGACCCACGAAATCAACACAAAGGATCACATCCCAACATAACTCTGTTGCGATGCGTGACCCCCATCCAAACACTTGTCCACATGAAATACCTCGAGCCATAATGCTCAACATCAACGACCATACACAAATAAACGACAAACACACAATGCGCATGACCATAAGCATGGAGAAACAGATAGCACAATATACCACAAATAGGAAAGACCATAACCAAGGTGCAATCAACCATTCGACACCCCAAGAATCATCTCGCTCGAATTCTGCCACAAGACCCAATAAAACCGCATCATGCGTGCAAATAGCCAACAGATTACAACCCGTCGTAGCATAGAAGAGTAACACATGGAACACATAAGGACACGAACAAGCTCAACTCTAACCGAATGACACACCCCTCAACAATAGCAGTGCTGAGTAAACAAACCTGATCTGATATAGAATACACATCCTCCTTAGGCCTGCCAATAGGCCACCAAATCGATTTTCGATCCTCCTAAAATAGGTAAATAATCCTCCAAAAGTCCACAGTAACCTAACCATAACACACACTATTAGCTGTCTAACTTTGGCAATACCTTCACAGTCCGCAACCAAAGAACAATCTGCCTCTAAGAACTCCCCTAGTCTCTAAATCCCTAAAATACATGAATCACCATATTTGATCCCAACTCCACCACTCGAATGACTAATACATCCCACATACACAATCATCCCACGGGAAATTCTTCCATAATTCTTCGGTGCCACATAGCAAAATCTGAACATCAGCAGTCGATCAACTAGGCGACACCATAATACCAATCAAGCATCCATAAATCCAACATAGTGCGCCTACTGAAATGCGCACCCTTATCAGGTGATACCAGATAGTGCCAACATTCTCCTAAATATCTGAAACCGTCCATGTTGCCTAGAACTCATGATCTTCCCTTCAAAACTGAACTGCAAACTTATACATGTAAATCTCAATCCCACATGACGTACCGCCTCTATCATACCATCATATGAAGGCGCGAGAATCCCACTGTCAACTATGAGTCACAAGTAGAATATATACTCAATCAGCCAGAAACCTTCCACTTGATCCCATCCAGGAGAAAATCACAATGTGCAACAAACACCTCATGCCGATAGAAAATATCCATCTCAAGCCATGGTAGACACCATCGAGAACTCTTCGAAACCCATTTGCACATAATTAAGGCATCATAACTGAATTCCTCTAACTCAACCAAGTCACGCAGATCTCTCAACCTAAGAGTATTGCCACAAAATACCGGTAAAATCTCACCACACCAAGAGAACCAAAATAACTGATCATTTCCATTACCATACTGATCAAACCTACTACCAAGCTGTCCTATTTCTCCGAGTTCCCTCCGAATTTCCTTCAAGTTAACACTTCTCCTTGCCGATACACCACGAATCCTTGACCAAAGCTCCTCGCAGGAGATCCTAGACTGAAACCACGTCGCCCTAAAGCCCATAAGTTGTTGTATTCCCTCTTAAATACCCCAAACATACCACAAACGAGATACCCACTCTGAAGAGACCTTCTATGAATCTGAAGTTGTTTCCCTTTAACCTTTATGATACTGAAATATAGAATCCATAACGATACATAAATACTGCAAGTCTCGACACCACCCAATGCAAACCTTAGATCTTAGCCATTTGCCAAAATCCGAAAATCCCTCAAATACCATATATGATTCTTGAACCCATTATAACCTTCTCAAAAGTCATCCTCTCTACTTTAATCTCAATTGCACCACTCAAACGAGCCGAACAACCTGTGCTCTATTAGCACACCAACACCTAAAGAAGTAACCCCATCTTAACGCAATTGAGTGACTCCCTTTTCTTAGAACATTACATCCATCAAAAATAACAAACCTAAACCATTCCAAGATTTTCATATATCCATAAATTGTAATACATCATGATTCCAGAAATTTCCTTGCTCGAGTCATCCTCAAAACCAACCTCTACAAGTCATAACTGATCCTCAAATATGCCTCAAATCGAAACCGATGTAACACATAACCATGCAATCTGATTGTCGATAGTGGGCTCCCCCACATGGCTCCAAGCTATAGAACATAACATCCGATAATCCACAATACCCATTCCAAAACTTCCATAATCCCGCACTGTAATTTAACAAAATTCCTTCATACACTAATGTAGCTCTAATCATAAAATACCTCAAATAAGTCGTTAAACGCATATCCATCCTCGTGACAGTCGTGCAAATTCCTTCAACCGATCCAAACTCAAATTGCAGAACATACACACCCCGCCGGTGGAAACAAAGCACTTCACAGAAGCATCATAGGGATCACATAACCTCAGAACATCCCGCAGAAGATAACCCACCTACTTAGCCTCAAACTAGCATCTCTCTACGCCCTATTCTGGCCACAACCACAATGCAATCACTTAATCCTACCGAGTCTGAACTTGTCAACAAGATAAAAAAATCTACTTCATCCCACACATGAACAACATGAAAGATCCCTCTACTCACTCATAACTCGAGTCTGTACAATATATCAAGATAGAAATCAAGAACCCAATAATCCTTTTCACATCCCAAGAAAACTCTTCTTGTCATATCCAAGTCATCTGAACACATCCCCCAGTCTCATCATACTCATCCTATAAATGCCCAACCACTCACTGAGCCATCAATCCTACTTCTAGGGACGATACCGTACATATAAGTCCAAAAGCACATGATTATACAACTAAAACTACCGAGCCCAAGTTGTGGTCTAAACTTGGTCTCAAGTCCTTCAGACTGTACTATCTCCACAACATAGAAAACACATCTAGTACTTCATCCATGATATCACAAGCCGTTGATGCACAGCTGATACCGAGTACTCAACATAAGATATGAGTGGGTGGAAGGGATTCAAAAAGATATGCTTCAAGCCAAACCAATGTCGCACGATAAGGAAAGAAAAATGAAAAGTTTATCCTAGATACCTTGTAGCCTCTCGAAGATAGGTATGGACATCATCATACCGATCGGTAAGACTCTACTAGACACTTGCTCATGACTTGTAGAACCTATGAACCTAAAGCTCTGATACTAACTTGTCACGATCCAAAATCTAACCATTCGTGATGACACCTAACCCAACCCGCTAGGTAAGCCAAATATCATTCAACACAACTCAAATGAGAATACTAAGAGTCAATGAGTACAATAACTGATCTTCTGTATAAAATTCCAAGGATTGGTAGTACAAATTATGAGCTTCTAAGACTTAAAATTTACATAGCTGGTACAAAATAGGTACATCATCTGTTCGACATATACATAAAAAGATTTTTTTTCCAAATCTAAAGCTACCAAGGATAAGTGGAAGCTACATCGGAAAAGCATGTACATCTTCAATGCCAGCTCCCACCGTACACAGCAACATCAACTCCAAGATCTGCACGCAAAATGTAAAAGTGTAGTATGAGTAAAATCGACCCCATGTACTCAATAAGTAGCAAACATAACCTTAGGTTGAAAGCAGTGATGAGCTCGAAAGATAGACGGAGTCCAACATTAATAATCGATAATAAAATGAGATGTGATAATGCCGAAAACAGTAAACAACTCCGAAAAATATTATGCTCAGCTCGTTCACGGTTATGAGAAATAGGCATGTTTTTCATGTATGACAATCAAAATCAAAATCTTACCAACGAAATCAACTAAACATGAAAAGAACTGTATTTTCAATTTCACAACACCAATTAAGAATTTTTGTTTACCAATTAGCATGAGGAAAGTACATTTCTATGCCTACATGTCAATATACATGTCAAGTAATCAATTATCATATACCGTCTAGCATGTGTTAAATACATCTCTATGCCTATATGTCAAATATACACGTCAAATCACCAAATGTCATATTACCGTCTAGCATAAAAAAATGCATTTTTATGCCTACATGTCAAATATTCATGCTAACTAAATACATCACATTGAAACCATCAAGAATAACCACACTTAGCAACCTCACAGTGCATGGTCCAAGGCCCTCACCATCACACACAGCAACACTTAGCATTGTAGGGGTGCCTGGCATAAATGCCCATCACTAAAGCACGTATATAAAAAAACGGTGCCTGCTCACTGCTGGCATCTCAGACTCCGAAGGGATGGATCCTGCCCAAGCGCTAATCATAATCACATAGCCCAATCATGGGGCCTAGTGCACGCGTAGCCTCAAAATCAGTAACACTTAGCCCAATGTCGGGCATGACGTACGCGTCACTTTAATATCAACATTACCGTTGCGGCATGTAACCCGATGCAAAATAACTCACAACACGGCATACGGCCCACATCAGTCATCAATATTCTCAAGTCCCCATATGTCAACATATCACAGAAACATAATCCAATCATATAACATGGAATACCACAATGTGCCTCAAATATAGCTCAAACTCGTGTCACGTACAAAGACACCAATAACATGTGAGATGGCATATCAAGAATGCACAGAGGTAGAGATATAACATGTATATATCATGACAGAAACAATATGTCTACGGCTAAGGCAATTTGCTCAACATGGCAAAATAGCCCTATCAGATCTCAACAATAAATCAGATAGCCTAGACATGATTTCTAACATGAATAACAACTCACGTACTCATATGAATGGAGTACACGGGGTCGATTGTACTCATACTACACTTTTGCACCTTGTATGCAGATCTTGGAGCTGATGATGTTGTACATGACAAGTTCTGGCGTTGAAAATGTACCTGTTGTATGGACATGGCTACAACTTGTTCTTGGTAGTCTTAGATTTGAGTTCAGTATATGTATATTCAAACAGATGTTGTATCACTCCATACCAACTTTGTAAATCTAAGTGTCACGACCCCAAATTTCCTCCGTAGGAGGCCGTGATGACACCTGGTCCCTAAGACTAGGTAAGCCTATCAATGCGGAATAATAATAGATATCTGGAATAAATGAACTACAATTCAAACAATTACAACTCCCAAAACCCGGTAGAAATAAGTCACAAGCTTCTAAGAATTTATTCTCTATGTCTCTATACATCAGAGTCTAAATCAAATAAGGAAGACAACATAGTAAGATAGAAGGGGACTCCAGAGTCTGCGGACGCTAGCAGATATACCTCAAAGTCTCCTCATACAGCTAGTTTACTAGTGTCTGGTCTGATAAGATGTAGCCGGATCTGCATAAAATAATATACAGAAGCGTAGTATGAGTACACCACAGCGGTACCCAGTAAGTGCCAAGCCTAACCTCGGTAGAGTAGTGACGAGGTCAGGTCAGGCCCTACTGGAAAATAATTAATAGCATGGTAAATTGTTTAACAATATAATAAGATAATATGACAACAGAAATGAATCAACTAGTATGTCACCCTTTAATTACACCAAAAAATAGTAATTAATACCTCGTGGAAACAAAACAGAATTCTTTTCAACTTCAAGAAAAATCACAACAATAATCAAAGGCAACTGCGGCCATAAATCAATATCAACAAGGGCACTCCCGAGGTACCGCCTCGTAGTCCCAAATCATAAATAAATTCACAATATCTCATTTTCTTATATCACCGCGGGAGCCTTCACAATTTATTTTAAAGAAAACATTTTTTCCGAAATAGTATCCCGCGTTTTAGCCATCCTTATCACACCGCATGTCTTCTAGTAATTTCCCCTACTAGCCACGCATATCAAGCCACCCTTATCTCACCGCATGCGTTTCAACACCCAAACCTTATACCACCATATGCGTATCAATATCACAATATATCACAATTTGCACATCAAGTGCCCAAATATTTTAATTTGCCAAAATAAATCAACAACAATATTTTTTCCATAATAAAAAATTCATGATAATATTTTTTCACAATAAAGAGCTCACGACTCCATCACAATTAGTACGAAAAATCTCACAAAATATTCAACAATTATAATAATTCACAAATTTACTACCTTGTTTTAAATATCAAATTTTTAAATGTAAAATACTTCATTTTTAATAATATTTGAAATTAAAGAAATTTCACCTTTAAATAATAAACCGAATAAAAGAAACCAAGTTTTAGCTAACAGGTAAAAACAATTAGCAGGAGAAGATCAAGCAAATTTAAAGTATATAAATCAAATCAATGATGGAGAATATAACAAGATTTAATAATTTAATTTAATATGCAACAGTGGTCTATACAATTTAAAAACATAATCTTTCATATTTAGCTCGTGTACACACTCGTCACCTTGTGTACACGACTTTCAACACATTTCAATTTCAATCCTAGGGAAAATTTCTCCCACACAAGGTTAGACAAGTCACTTACATCGACTTGCCCCAATTTAACCAAGTAGTATGTCTTTTCCTCGACTTTCCGACTTCGATCGACTCGTATCTGGTCATAATTAATTAGATACAGTCAACAAAAATTATAGAATCAATTCCATAAGAAAATACTACATTTTTCAATAAAATCCGAAATTAACTCAAAAAATTGCCAGTGGGGCCCACGTCTCGGAATCCGGCGAACCTTACAAAATATGAACGCACATTCAACCACGAGTCTAACCATACCAAAATGACTAAATTCCAATAACAATTCAACCCTCAAATCCTCAAATCTATCCAAGAGGGTTTTCAAACTTTTCCAACTTAAATCACCAATTAACTGATAAAAACAGTGATGGATTCGGGTAATCTAACCAAGATTTAGATAAGAACACTTACCCCGATGTTTTCTCTGAAAATCTCCTAAAACTCGCCTCAATCCGAGCTCCAAATCGTTAAAAACTTAAACTCTCTGTCCAGGCTTTTACTCTTCGCGATCGCGAACATCCACATGCGATCGCGAAGCACAAATTTCCACTACCCAGATTTAACTCTACGCGATACCAACCTTCTTCACGCGATCGCATAGAGCAAATGCGTGACCTCTACTCCTGCTCCATTACTCTATGCGAACGCAACCTTCTTCACGCGTTCGCGAGTAACAAAATATCAAAGCTACGCGATCGCATCCCACTTCACGTGATCGTGAAGCACAAAACTCAGCAGCCCTCAATTAACCTTACGCATTTGCAAACAACGCCAAGCGATCGCGATGCACAGACTGGCCCAACCTACGCAATCGTATACTCGCCCACACGATCCCATAGTACTAAATTTCAGCTACCAAATTAACCCTACGCGATCGCATACCTTCTCACGCAATCGCATACCTTCTCACGCGATCGAATAGAAGGAAACCAGAACCTGCAGAACCAAAACTTCAGCTATCAAGCCAAGTCCAAAAATGATCCGTTAAGCATCCGAAACTCACCCGAGCCCCTCGGGACCTCAACCCAATATACCAACAAATCTTAATACATCATACGAACTTAGTCGAGTCCTCAAATTACATCCAACAACACTAAAAATACGAATCACACATAGATTCAAGCCTAATGAACTTTGAAACTTTCCATTTCTACAAACGACGCCGAAACCTAACAAATCAAGTCCGATTGACCTCAAATTGTGCACGCAAGTCATAAATGACATAACGGAGCTACAAAAATTTTCAGAACTCGATTCTGACCCCGATATCAAAAAGTCAACTCTCCGGTCAAACTTCCAAGCTTAAATTCCTATTTTAGCCATTTCAAGCCTAATTTAACTACGGACTTCCAAATAAAATTCTGAACACGCTCCTAAGTCCAAAATCACCATACGGAGGTGTTGGAATCATTAAAATTCTATTCCGTGATCATTTTCTCAAAATATTGACCGAAGTCAAACTTAGCATTTTAAGGCCAACTTAAGGAACCAAGTATTCTGATTTCAACCCGAACACTTCCAAATCCCGAACCAACCATCCCCGTAAGTCAAAAATTAGTAAAAGCACATACGGGGAGTTTGATTTAGGGGGACGGGGTTCTAAAAGTCAAAATGACTGGTTGGGTCATTAAATTCTCCACCTCTTAGACAAACGTTCGTCCTCGAACAGGTTTAGAATTATACCTGGAGTGGTGAAAAGATGAGGATAACAGCTGCGCATATCATGCTCGGTCTCACAAGTCACCTCCTCAATCGGATGACCCCTCAACTGAACCTTCACAGAAGTAATGTTCTTTGACCTCAGCTTTCGAACCTGCCTATCCAAAATAGCCATTGGTTCCTCAACATAAGATAGATCCTTGTCCAACTGAACCGAACTAAAGTCTAACACATGAGACGGGTCGTCGTGATACTTCCGGAGCATAGAAACATGGAATATCGGATGAACTGCAGAGAGACTAGGTGGTAGTGCAAGTCTGTAAGACACCTCTCCAACTCTTTCAAGAATCTCAAAAGGCCCAATATACCTAGGGCTCAACTTGCCCTTCTTCCCGAACCTCATAACACCCTTCATAGGCGAAACCCGGAGCAAGACCCGCTCACCAACCATGAATGCAACATCACGAACCTTTTGATCCGCATAACGCTTCTGTCTAGATTGGGCTGTACAAAGTCGATCCTGAATTAATTTAACCTTTTCCAAAGCATCCCGAATCAAGTCTGTACCCAATAGCCTAGCCTCGCCCGGTTCGAACCAACCCACTAGAGACCAGCACTGCCTACCATACAAGGCCTCATACGAAGCCATCTGAATGCTCGACTGATAACTGTTGTTGTAAGCAAACTCCGCAAGTGGTAAGAATTGATCCCAAGCACCCCCAAAATCTATCACTCACGCACGAAGCATATTCTCCAATATCTGAATAGTGCATTCGGACTGCCCGTCTGTCTGAGGGTGAAATGTTGTACTCAACTCCACACGAGTACCCAACTCTCGTTGTACAGCCCTCCAAAACTGTGAGGTAAACTGTGTACCCCAGTCAGAGATGATAGATACCAGTACGCCATGAAGTATGATAATCTCGCAAATATAGACTTGAGCCAACTGCTTGGAAGAATAGGTAGTCATCACAGGAATGAAATGAGGTGACTTGGTCAACCTATCAACAATCACCCAAACTGCATCAGACTTCCTCTGAGTCCGTGCGAGCCCAACAACGAAATTCATAGTGATCCACTCCCATTTCCATTCTGGAATCTCTAACTTTTGAAGCAATCCACCGGGTTGGTGATGCTCATATTTCACCTGTTGACAATTTAGACACCGAGCTACATACTCCAATATGTCCTTCTTCATCCGCCTCCACTAATACGGTTGTCTCAAGTCCTGATACATCTTTGCAGCACCCGGATGAATGGAGTACCGCGAACTGTGAGCCTCCTGGAGACTCAACTCACACAAACCATCTACATTAGGCACACATAGCCTGCCCTGCATCCGTAATACATCATTATCTCCAATCGTGACTTCCTTGGCATCATTGTGCTGAGTTGTATACTTAAGGACAAGAAGATAGGGGTCATCATACTGATGCTCTTTGATACGATCGTAAAGAGAAGACTGAGAAACCACACAAGCCAAAACTCGGCTCGGCTCGAAAATATCCAACCTGACAAACTGGTTGGCCAAGGCCTGAACATCCAAGGCTAAAGGCCTCTCTGCTATCAGTAAATATGCTAAGCTGCCCAAACTCTCTGCCTTACGACTCAAGGCATCGGCCACTATATTGGCCTTCACGGAATGATAGATAATGGTGATATCATAATCCTTAAGAAGCTCCAACCATTTCCGCTGCCGCAAATTAAGATCCTTCTATTTAAACAGATATTGTAGACTCCGGTGATCGATGTAGACCTCACAATGGACACCGTATAAATAATGCCGCCAAATCTTTAAGTCATGAACAATAGTTGCTAACTCAAGGTCATGGACCGGATAATTCTTCTCATGTACCTTTAATTGTCTGGACGCGTAGGCAATCACCTTACCGTCTTGCATCAACACTGCACCTTGACCAATACGCGATGCGTCACAATACACAGTATAAGACCCTGAACCTGTAGGTAATACCAATATTGGGCTGTAGTCAAAGCTGTCTTGAGCTTTTGGAAGCTCTCCTCACATTCCTCTGTCCACCTGAATGGAGCACCCTTCTGGGTCAATTTGGTCATAAGTGCAACAATAGAAGATAAACCCTCTACAAATCAGCGATAATACCCTGCCAAACCAAGGAAACTCTGGATCTCCGTAGATGAGGACGGTCTGGACCAACTGCCTCAATCTTCTTCGGATCTACCTTGATCCTTTCGCATGAAACTATATGGCCCAAAAATCCCACTGAATTAAGCCAAAAATCACACTTTGAAAATTTTGCATATAACTTCCTTTCTCTCAAAGTCTGAAGTATAGTCTTCAGGCGTTGTTCATGATCTTCCCGACTCTGAGAATACACTAGAATGTCGTCAATAAACACAATGAAGAAAGAATCAAGATACGGCTGAAATACACTATTCATTAAGTGTATAAATGATGCTGGGGCGTTGGTTAGCCCGAATGACATTACAAGGAAATCATAATGACGTTCTTCACTGTAACCTTGTTCAACTGGCGGTAATCAATACACATCCACATAGAACCATCCTTCTTCTTTACAAATAAGACAGGAGCACCCCAAGGCGATACACTAGGCCGAATGAAGCCCTTATCAAGCAACTCCTGTAATTGTTCTTTTAATTCTTTCAACTCTACTGGGGGCCATACGATATGGTGGAATAGAAATGGGCTGAGTGCCCGATAACAAATCAATGCTAGAGTCAATATCCCTGTCGGGTGGCATACCCGAAAGATCCGCTGGAAATACATCAGGAAAATCCCTTACTATAGGAACTGACTCCACGGTAGGAGTATCAATACTAGCATCTCTCACATAGGTCAGAAACGCATCACACCCCTTCTCAACCATTCATTGAGCTTTAAGAAATGAAACAACCCTGCTAGGAACATGATCCGAGGTACCTCCCCACTCTAGCCGCGGTAGACCTAGCATAGCCAATGTCACTGTCTTGGCGTAACAATCAAGAATAGCGTGATAGGGCGATAACCAGTCTATGCCCAAAATAATATCAAAATCCACTATACTGAGCAATAATAAATCAATTCTGGTCTCAAAACCATTTGTAACAATTAAACACGACTGATACACACGGTCCACAATAATAGATTCACCAACGGATGTAGATACATAAACAGAAGAACTCAAAGAATCACATGATATTCCCAAATACGGGGAAAAATAAGATGACACATAGGAATAAGTGGAGCCTGGATCAAATAAGACCGATGCATCTCTATGACAGACCGGAATAGTACTTGTGATAACAGAATCGGATGCAACAGCCTCTGTCCTAGCAGGAAGGGCATAATATCTGACCTGACCTCCCCTTCTAGGGCGACCTCTACCTGCCCGACCTCCACCTCTAGCTGGTTGTGCAGGTGGAGTGGCAACTTGTACAGTAATCATGGCCTGAGAAGCCTGAGGGCCCTGTGGAATAAGTGGGGCCTGAGAAATCTGTGGAGGTGCACCCCTCCTAAATCTGGGCAATCGCTCATAATATGATAAGTGTCACCATACTCAAAACAAGCCCTCGGAGGACGTGGCTGTTGGGACTAGCTCGGTCCTGATCGACTAGACAGCCCACTGAAAGCACCCCGTACAGGAGGTACAGTAGACACTGGCGATGCATAATATGGAACCTGAGGTCTGGGAGTAGTCGGAAAACCACTGGAAGCTGGAAGTGCTGAATGAATAGGACGGTTCACATAACCTCTACCATGACGAGATACAACTGGGGCATGAAAGTTATTATATGTGCCAGAGTCTCGGGGTCTCTTAGCTTACCTCTCTTCCCTTTCCCAAGTATGCATACCTTCCAATCTCCTAGCAATTGACACCACCTGTTGGTATGTGATGTCCATCTCTAGCTCTCGGGCCATACTGAATCTGATACTAGGGTGGAGACCCTCAATAAATCTGTGAACCCGCTTTCGAACAGTAGCAACTAAGGCTGGTTCTTGCCTAGCCAACTTACTAAATCGAACCGCATACTGTGACACGATCATAGAACCCTGGCAAAGCTACTCAAACTCTGCGCGCCATGCATCTCTAAGACTCTGAGGAACATACTCCCTTAAGAACATATCTGAAAATTGAGCCCAAGTGAGTGAAGATGCCTCAGCGGGACTATCCAACCCATATGCTCGCCACCACTGGTAGGCTGCTCCTCTAAATTGGAATGTCATGAAAGAAACCCCACTGGAATCCATAATACCCATAGTATGAAGGATACAGTGACATTCCTCCAGAAAACCCTGAGCACAGCTGAAAGTGGGAGGGTGGTACTTCTTGCACCTCTCGAGCCTGAGTTGCTCCCCCTCTGAAACTGTTGTCCTAATCTCAGGCCGAACTGGGGCAATTGGTATAATCTCTAGGTCATGGTCAACATCGGCCTGTGGCTCTGGAGTACGGGCAGCGGGAGTCTGTGCTCCTCCCCCGGCCTGAGATGTGGCAGGAGCAAGTGGAATTGACCCTTCTTGAGCTAGAGTGCCAAACATGCTCAAAACCTGGGCAAGAGTCTCCTGAAGTGCAGGAGTAGTAACAGGCGTCTCAGGTGCCTGTTCTCCAACTATAGCTACTGGTGGCTCTGGTGCAGCAGCTCGTGCAGGTGCTCTGGCTGCACCACGTGGTCTTCATCGGCCTCTGCCCCGACCCCGGCCTATTACGGCTTTAACAGGGGGAGCGGGTGTCTAATCATCGGATCCAGTTGTGCGTGTCCTCACCATCTGTGAGAGAATAGAAAGATAATGGTTTAGAACTTTGAATTCAACAATTGCGAATGATAAGGAATCAAAGAAGTGAATATTTTTCTAACAGTTCCATAGCCTCCTGAAGATAAGTACAGACGTCTCCGTACCGATCCGCAAAACTATACTAAACCTATTTGTAACTCATAACACCTATGAGCCTAGATCTCTGATACTACTTGTCACGACCCCAAATTCCCTCCGTAGGAGGCCGTGATGGCACCTCTCTTAGACTAAGTAAGCCTATCAATGCGAAATAATAATAGATATCTGAAATAAATGAACTACAATTCCAATAATTATAACTCCCAGAACCCGGTAGAAATAAGTCACAAGCTTCTAAGAATTTATTCTCTATGTCTCTATACATTAGAGTCTAAAGCAAATAAGGAAGACACCATAGTAAGATAGAAGGGGACTCCAGAGTCTGCAGACGCTAGTAGATATACCTCAAAGTCTCCTCGTACAACTAGTTTACTGGTGTCTGGTCTGATAAGATGTACCTGGATCTGCACAAAACAATATGCAGAAGCGTAGTATGAGTACACCACAACGGTACCCAGTAAGTGCCAAGCCTAACCTCGGTAGAGTAGTGACAAGGTCAGGTCAGGCCATACTGGAAAATAATTAATGGCATGGTAAAATGTTTAACAATATAATAAGATAATATGACAATGTAAATGAATTAACTAGTATGCTACCCTTTAATTACACCAAAAATGGCAATTAATACCTCGTGGAAACAAAACAGAATTCTTTTCAACTTCAAGAAAAATCACAACAATAATCAAAGGCAACTGCGGTTATAAATCAATATCAACAAGGGAACTCATGAGCTACCTCCTCGTAGTCCCAAATCATAATTAAATTCACAATATCTCATTTTCTTATATCACTGCGGGAGCCTTCACAATTTATTTTAAAGAAAATATTTTTCCCGAAATAGCATCCCGCGTTTTAGCCATCCTTATCACATTGCATGACTTCTAGTAGTTTTCCCTACTAGCCACGCGTATCAAGTCACCCTTATCTCTCCGCATGCGTTTCAACACCCAAACCTTATACCACCGTATGCGTATCAATATCACAATATATCACAATTTGTACCTCAAGTGCCCAAATATTTCAATTTGCCAAAATAAATCAACAACAATATGTTTTTCATAATAAAGAGCTCACGGCTCATGCCAAATTAATTTATGACAATATATTTCCAAAATAAAGAGCTCACGGCTCCATCACAATTAGTACGAAAAATCTCACAAAATATTCAGGAATTATAATAATTCACAATTTTACTGCCTTGTTTTAAATATCAAATTTTTAAACGCAAAATACTTCATTTTTAATAATATTTGAAATTAAAGAAATTTCATCTTCAAATAATACACCGAATAAAAGAAACCAAATCTCAGCTAACAGGTAAAAACAATTAGCAAGAGAGGGTCAAGCAAATTTAAAGTATATAAATCAAATCAATGATAGAGAATATAACAAGATTTAATAATTTAATTTAATATGCAACAGTGGTCTACACAATTTAAAAACATAATCTTTCATATTTAGCCCGTGTACACACTCGTCACCTCGTGTACACGACTTTCAACACATTTCAATTTCAATCTTAGGGAAAATTTCTCTCACACATGGTTAGACAAGTCACTTACCTCGACTTGCCCCAATTTAACCAAGTAGTATGCCTTTTCCTCGACTTTCCGACTCCGATCGACTCGTATCTAGTCATAATTAATTCGATACAGTCAACAAAAATTATAGAATCAATTCCATAAGAAAATACTATATTTTTCGATAAAATCCGAAATTAACTCAAAAACTTGCCCGTGGGGCCCACGGCTCGGAATCCGGTGAAAGTTACGAAATATGAACGCCCATTCAACCACGAGTCTAACCATACCAAAATGACTAAATTCCAATAACAATTCGACCCTCAAATCCTCAAATCTATCCAAGAGGGTTTTCAAACTTTTCCAACTTAAATCACCAATTTACTGATAAAAACAGTGATGGATTTGGGTAATCAAACCAATATTTAGTTAAGAACACTTACCTCGATGTTTTCTCTTAAAATCTCCCAAAACTCGCTTCAATCCGAGCTCTAAATCGTTAAAAACTTAAACTCTCTACCCAGGCTTTTACTTTTCGCGACCGCGAACATCCACACGCGATCGCGAAGCACAAATTTCCACTGCCCAGATTTAACTCTGCGCGGTCGCGGATATCCCCACGTGATCACAAAGCACAGAGTTCTTAGCTCTACGCGATCGCAGCCCTCTTCGTGCGATCGCATAGAGCAAATGCGTGACCTCTACTCCTGCTCCGTTACTCTACGCGAACGCGACCTTCTTCACGCGTTCGCGAGTCACAAAATATCAAAGCTACACAATCGTATCCCACTTCATGTGATCGCGAAGCACAAAACTCAGCAGCCCTCAATTAACCTTACGCGATCGTAAACAACGCCACGCGATCGCGATGCACAGACTTGACCAACCTACGTGATCGTGGACTCCCCCACGCGATGGCATAGAACTAAATTGCAGTTGCCCAATTAACCCTACGCGATCGTATACCTTCTCACGTGATCACGTAGAAGGAAACCAGATCCTGCAGAAACCAGAACTTCAGCTATCGAGCCAAGTCCAAAAATAATCCGTTAAGCATCCGAAACTCACCCGAGCCCCTCGGGACCTCAACCAAATATACCAACAAGTCCTACTACATCATACAAACTTAGTCGAGTCCTCAAATCACATCCAACAACACTAAAAACACGAATCACACATAGATTCAAGCCTAATGAACTTTGAAACTTTCTATTTCTACAAACGACGCCGGAACCTATCAAATCAAGCCAGATTGACCTCAAATTTTGCACGCAAGTCATAAATGACATAACAAAGCTATGAAAATTTTCGGAACTGGATTCCGACCCAGATATCAAAAAGTCAACTCCCTGGTCAAACTTCCAAGCTTAAATTCCTATTTTAGCCATTTCAATCCTAATTTAACTACGGACTTCCAAATAAAATTCCGAACACGCTCCTAAGTCCAAAATTACCATACGGAGCTGTTGGAATCATCAAAATGCTATTCCAGGGTCATTTTCTCAAAATGCTGACCGAAGTCAAACTTAGCATTTTAAGGCCAACGTAAGGAACCAAGTGTTCCTATTTCAACCCGAACACTTCCAATCCCAAACCAATCATCCCCGCAAGTCATAAATTTATAAAAGCACATACGAGGAGTTTTATTCAGGAAAACGGGGTTCTAAAAGTCAAAATGACCGGTTCGGTCATTACACTAAATCTTAGTGGCTCGTGGCTTGTACTGCCAATCGTTGGAGAATTGTATAAAAGATTAGTTATTTCATTTTTTTGACTCTTATCATTATCACTAAATTGTTTTTACTGTTATTTGGCTTACCTAGCGGGTTGAGTTAGGTGTCATCACGACTAGTAGGATTTTGGGTCGTAACTCTAAAAGTATCCAATTAACTATTTCTTTTGGCAGCTAGCTCATGCACCATCAGACACCGTTGTGCTTTTTATTAACCATTTAAATAATAGTGCTTAACCATAGGAAGTATACTCTTTTTGATAATTTATAAAAAGGCGAAGAGAACTAAATATATATGTTCC
>AWOL01S0032730.1:0-64536 GCA_000715115.1 Nicotiana otophora
TTACTATTATTATTATTATTACTATTATTATTATTATTATTATTATTATTATTATTATTATTACTATTATTACTATTACTATTATTACTATTATTATTATTACTATTATTACTATTATTATTATTATTATTACTATTATTATTATTATTATTACTATTATTATTATTACTATTATTATTATTATTATGATAATTATTATTATTATTATTATTATTATTATGTTTTTGTTGTATATGTTTTGTTGACTATTGAAAATGAGTAGCAGACTTTGCCAATCTCGTTACTGTCTTCAGTCCGAGGTTAGGCTTGCTACTTACTGAATACATGGGGTCGGTTGTACTCATACTAGACTCTGCATTTTATGAGCATATCCAAGTGCTATTGGTAGAGCTGATTGTTAGAGAGTTGCACCAGGTTTCCTTTGGTGATTTCAAGGTAGCACTGATGTTTCCGTCTGCAGGCCTTGGAGTCCTTCCCATTACTTTTGTTATTACTCCCTCCATTTCATATCAGCAGTCGTGGTTACTTAAATTATTTGTCATTTTAGAAGTTGAAGACAAAATTAATTATTTTTTTCTTTTTTACCCTTAGTAATAATTATCCTTGAAGACCCCAATTATGACTATCTTTGTTCAAATACCAATGAAGAAAGATTAAATATTAAGACATGAATAAGGGTAAAGTAGTAAAATTGCATCCTAATTGATTTTTCTTAAGGGGCGTATACAAGAGAATCATGACATATAATTTGAGACAGAGGGAGTACTATTTATGTACTTTAGACTGTATTGTATCATTATATAGACTATTGTACTTATTTATTCGGTAGAGCACATATACACATTGACACTAGGTTCTCGGATGGTATTTCAGTTGTATTGCTATATTGCTTCAGTTATTTATCATATTCCTCTTTTGATACTTTTACTTATTGTAATTGAGGTTTATTTCTGTATATTGGATGTTGCCTTTCCTAACAGACAGTGCTAGGTGTCGTGATGTCATTTGGTGGGATTTGGGGTCGTGATAATTTGGTATCATAACACGAGATTGTATAGGTCTCACGAGTCATGAGCAAGTCTAGTAGAGTTTTATGGATCGGTACAGAGACGTCTGTACTTATCTTCGAGAGGCTACGGGACTATTAGGAAACTCCACTTCCTTCATTCTTTATCATGCGAATTTGGTTTATCCTTAAGTCAGAATCTCTAGTCTTCTATTCTCTCATAGATGGTGAGGACATGATCGTCAAGTGCAGCTGGGCAGACACTGGTACCCCAGGCTAGGGTCGTGAGAGGCCGCAGTTGATGCTGAGGTAGGGACGGAGCACGCACCGCAACTAGAGCCCCTGCTCGTGCAGCTATTGCCACCAGTAGGTCCTATTGAGGATCATGTTCAAAACTATGATGAGCCACATGTACCAACTCAGGTTCCCCAGGGCCTATTTGTTTCACCAGCTGTTAAGGATGCTTTGGTTTGTATGGTTAGGTTGTTCGAGAGTTTGTCTTAGGCTGGGGCATTTCCTACTGTACCAGATTATTCTTAGGAAGGAGGCAGAGTGCAGACTCCAGCTACCCGTATCCTAGAGCAGGTGGCTCATGGTTATCATACTCCTACAGTATTACCAATTGGTGGAGTTCAGCCTACTATTGTCACACAACTTGAGGAGAGACCCGCGATGTCAGCTGATGAGCTGAAGATGTTAGATAAGTTCACCAAGTTGCATCCTCCTCACATTAGTGGTACACCTTCAGAGGATGCTCAGGGATTCTTAGATCATTGAAATGAGACTTTGCGCAATTTGGGATTAGTAGAGTCCAATGGAGTTGATTTCACCACCTTCCAGATGTAGGGTCTAGCCAAAAGGTGGTGGTAGGTTTATGAGATGGGTCGACAAGCATGATTACCTCCTCTTACCTGGGCTTAGTTTTCCAAGGTCTTTTTGGAGCATTTCTACCCTGCACTAAGAGAGAGGAGATGAGGAGGCAGTTTGAATACCATCAGCAAGGTTCGATGTCAGTTACTGAGTACGAGATGAGGTTTATAAAGTTTTCCCATCATACTACTATTGTGGTTCCTACTGATGAGGAGCAAGTGAGGAGATTCATTGATGGTCTTCGTTATGGTATTCGTATTGCTATGGCTAGAGAGGTAGAGACCGGGACTCCATTTCACCAGATTGTGGAGATAGCGCATCATATAGAGCGCATTCATATTGAGACCAGAGAGATGATGTAGGGTAGGGACAAGAGGTCATGAATTTTAGGTAGTTTCAGTGTTGCCTCATCTGGAGGTTGAGGTTGGTTTGAGGGAGGCCGGTCTAGCAGACCAACTTATCACTCACTGCCACCCAGTCGAGGAGCTACTGTACAGTCTCCATTCAGTGAACTCCTAGCACAGGGTTCTCATCGCACTCTATTTGTTTAGGGTTCATCAGTACTCAGTTTTTTTGTGTGGATATTCTGGTTCATGGGGTCCGACTCAGGCCCCACAGTCATTCCCAGTCAGAGGTTGCTATGAGTGTCGAGTGTTTGGATACGTCAGGAAGTATTGCCCCTATTTTTGTAGAGGTCCGGTGCAGCAGAAAGGTCAGACTATGGTCCCCGCACTAGTTGCTACACCACCCGCTCAACCAGCTTGGGGTGTAGGTCATCCAGGACGTGGTCGTCCTAGAGAGGGAGCATAGTCTAGCAGGGGCTAGGCCAGATGTTATGCTTACCAGGGAGGATCGAGGTTGTTGCTTCTGATGCAGCGAGTACCAGTATTGTTTCTGTGTGCCGCAGGGATGCTTCAGTATTGTTTGATCCTGGTTCCAATTATTCATATGTGTCATCATACTTTGATTCTTGTTTGGATATGACTCGTGGTTCTTTTGATGCTCATGTGCATATGTCTACACCTGTTGGTGATTTTATTATGGTGGATCGAGTTTATTGGTCATGTGTGGTCACTATTTGTAGTTTTAAGATGAGGACAAACTTCTTATTATTGGATATGGTGGATTTCGATGTGATCTTATGTATGGATTGGTTATCCTCATACTATATTATTCTTGATTGTCACGCTAAGACTGTGACATTAGCAATGCCAGGGTTGTCAAGGTTGGAGTGGAAGGGTTCTCTTGGTTGCACTCCAAGTAGAGTGATCTCATTCTTAAAGGCTCAATACATGGTTGAGAAGGGATGCTTGGCGTATTCAACCTTTGTCAGAGATTTTAGTGTTAATACTCCTACTGTTGAATCAATTACAGTAGTGAGGAAGTTTTCGAATGGGTTTTCAGCAGACCTACCAGGCATGCCACCCGATAGGGATACTGATTTCGGCATTGATCTGGCACCAGCCACGCAACCTATATTCACTCCTCCATATCGCATGGCTCCAGTGGAGTTGAAGGAACTGAAGGAAAAATTGCAAGAGTTTTTGGATAAGGGCTTCATCTGGCCTAGTGTTTCACCTTGGGGTGCACCGGTGTTGTTTGTTAAGAAGAAAGATGGGTTATGAGAATGTGTATCGACTATCAACAGTTAAACAAGGTGACCATCAGGAACAAGTATCCATTATCACGCATTGATGAGTTATTCATCAGCTTCAGGGTGGCAGGGTGTTCTCGAAGATTGACTTGAGATCGGGGAGTCACTAGTTGAAGATTAGGGCTTCGGACATTCCTAAGTCTGCTTTTCGGACTCATTATGGCCATTATGAGTTTTTGGTGATGTTGTTTGGGTTGACTAACGCCCTAACAGCTTTCATGCACTTGATGAATAGTATGTTCCAGCCTTATTTAGATTCGTTTGCCATTGTGTTCATTGATAATATATTGGTGTATTCCCGTAGTAGGGAGGAGCACGAGCAACCTTTGAGGATTATGCTTCAGACTTTGAGGGAGAAGAAGTTATATGCTAAGTTCTCCAAGTGAGAGTTTTGGTTAGGCTCCATGGAATTATTAGGTCATGTGGTATCTAGTGATGGGATCAAGGTAAACCGGAAGAAGATTGAGGCAGTTCAGAGTTGGACCATATCCTTTACTGCTATAGAGATCAAGAGCCTTTTAGGTTTGGTTGGTTATTACTGTCTCTTCATAGAGGGATTTTCATATATTGCAACCCCATTGGCTAAGTTGACTCAGAAGGGCACTCCGTTCAGGTGGTCAGATGAGTGTGAGGAGAGCTTTCATAAGCTCTAGACAGCATTGACTAAAGCCTAGTGTTGGTTTTGTCTTCAGAATCAAATTCATATATAGTTTATTGTGATGCTTCATGGATTGACATTGGGTGGGTGTTGATTCAAGACGGTATGATGATTGCCTACTCGTCACGCCAGTTGAAGCCCCATGAGAAAACCTACCCACTGTATGATTTGGAGTTAGTAGCTATTGTACACGCGCTCAAAATATGGATGCATTACTTATATGGCGTGTCTTGTGTGGTGTGTATGGATCATAAGAGTCTTCATCATCTATTCAAGCAGAAGGATTTGAACTTGAGTCAACGAAAGTTGTGTGAGCTATTTAAGGACTCTATGATATCACCATCCTGTATCATCTGGGGAAAGCCAATGTGGTAGCAGATGCCTTGAGTAGAAAGGCAAAGAGTATGGTGAGTTTAGCATTTATTCCGACTGGAGAGAGGCCTTTGGCTATGGATGTTCAGGATTTGACCAACAGGTTTGTGTGCGATTGGATATGCCGGAGCCTGGCGGAGTCCTTGTTTGTGTTGTATCTCAGTCTTCCTTGTTTGAGCGCATCTAAGCTCATTAGTATTATGATCCCCATTTGCTTTTCCTTAAGGACACAGTGTTGCGATGTGGTGCTAAGAAGATGACTATTGGTGATGATGGTGTGTTACGGCTTCAAGGCCTGATTTATGTTTCTAATATGGATGGATCGAGAGAGCTAATTCTTGAGAAGGCTCATAGTTCGCGGTATTCTATTCATCCGGGTGTTGCGAAGATGTAGAGCGATATGAAGCAACATTATTGGCGGAGAAGGATGAAGAAAGACATTGTTGGATATGTTGCTCTGTGGTTAAATTGTCAGCATTTCAATGAGCATCAGAGACCTAGTGGGTTGCTTCATAAGATTGAGATACTAGAGTAGAAGTGGGAGCGCATCCCTGTGGACTTTGTTGTAGGTGTGCTACGGACATTGAGGTGATTTTGTGCTATTTGGGTCATTGTGGACAGACTGACCAAGTCATTGTGCAGTTGGTTAAGAATTACATCAGGGAGTTTGTCTGCTTGCATGGTGTGCCTATGTCTATTATCTCGGATCGAGGTACTTCGTTTATTTTGCATTTTTGGAGATTTGTTTAGGGTGAGTTGGCGCGCAGGTTGAGTTGAGTACTGAATTTCACCCTTAGATGTACGGGCAATTCGAGCAGACCATTATGATTTTGGAGGATAAGTTGAGGGCATGTGTCATAGATTTTACAGGCAAGTGAGATTAGTTTCTTCTATTAGCGGAGTTTGCCTATAACAACAACTATTATTTGAGCATCCAGGTGGCTATGTATGAGGCACTATATGGGAGGCATTGTTGTTCTTCGGTTGGTTGGTTTGAGCCGGGTAAGGCTAGATTATTGGGAATAGATTGGGTTCGTGAAGCTTTGGAGAAGGTGAAGTTGATTCAAGAGCGGCTATATCCAAAACAGTCCAGGAAGAAGAGTTATGCGGATAGGAAGGTTCGTGATGTGGCCTTCATGGAGGGTAAGAATGTTCTCTCCGAGTTTTGCCTATGAAGAGCGTGATGAGATTTGGGGGGGAGGGAAAGTTTAGCTCTCGGTATATTGGACCATTTGAGGTGCTGGAGAGAGTTGATGAAATGGCCTACATACTCGCTTTGCCACCCAGCTTAGTGGGAGTTCATCCAATGTATTATGTTTTCATGCTTCGAAAGTACTATGGGGATCTGTTACATATGTTGGATTTTAGCTTGGTGCAATTGGATAGGGATTTGACTTATGATGAGGAGCCGGTAGCCATTTTGGATAGGCAGGTTCAGAAGTTGAGGTCACAAAATATTGCATCGGTGAAGGTTCAATAGAGAGGTCAACCTCTTGAGGAGGTGAGTTGGAAGGTCGAGCATGATATGTAGAGCATATATCCTCAACATTTTGATATCCAAGGTATGATTCTAAACTTGTTCGAGGATGAACGTTGTTTAAGAGGGGGAGAATGTAATGATCCAGCTGGTCATTTTGTGTATTTGAGACATGTTCCCTTATTTGATGCTTCTCGTATGCTTCTTTGTTTTTTGTGTTTTGAGGGGATAGTTGGTTTGGTTTCGTGAAGTTTTGGAGTGAATTGGAATACTTAGTTCCAAGGTCGGAAGCTTAGTTATAAGAGTTGACCGAAGTTTGACTTTTTTTATAAACGGCCTTGGGTTAGTGATTTGATGGTTCCATTAGGTTCGTATGGTTATTTTGGACTTAGGCGTATGTCCGGATTTGGATTTGGGGGTTCCTAGGTTAATTTGGTTCTATTTGGCGGAAGTTGAAATTTTGAAGGTTTTGAAGGTTCATTGGTTTGAGTGGGAGTTGACTTTGATGTTATCAGGGTCAGATTCTTATTCCGAGAGTTGAAATAGGTTTGTTATGTCATTTGGGACTTGTTTGCAAAATTTGGGGTTATTCCGGGTTGGTTAGATGTGGTTCGGCTTGAGTTTTGAAAGTTGGAAGTATGATTAGTTTATTAAGCGTTAATGGAGGTGTGATTTGTGATTTTGATGTTATTTTATGTGATTTGAGACCTTGAGTAGGTCTGTATTATGTTTTGGGATTGGTTGGTGTGATTAGATGAGGTCTCGAGAGTGTTTTGGATGAGTCTCGGATTACTTTAAGGTTTATGGTAGTCTGGTTCTGGTGTTTTCGCACCTACGTGGTTTGGACCTTAGATGCGAGTCCGCGGAAGCAGATATGAGGATGCAAAAGTGAAGGATTTTGGACATGCGAGGTTCACACAAGCTGGGAGGTTTTCGCATCTGCGCAATCGCTGATGCAGAGTGAAGAGCGCAGATTTGGAGCAGGCCAGTTTGGAGCTATCCACAAAATCGAACTCTTAGGCCATACCTGCGATGTCGCAGAAGCGAGTATTTGGTCGCTAAAGAACAAAGTTTGCCACATGTGTGGAAGCACTGGACATAGTATATTTATCGAGGGTTTGTCTTATTTTATCATATTTTGACATTCAGAGCTAGGATTGGGGCGATATTTGAAGCGATATTTACCACTTGGATTGGGGTAAGTATTCTCAACTCAGATTTGATTTGATTTTATGATTCCATCTTTGTTTTTGGCTTTTGGTTGATGAAATCTAAGAGAGAAAATGGGATTTTGTGAGTAAATTTTGGAAAGTGAAAAATGGAGATTTGAACCTCGAATCGAAGTCAGATTTGGATAAAAATGTATATTTGGACTCGTGTTGGAATGGGTGATCGGGATTTGTGTCTTTTATCGGGTTCCAGGGTACGACCCGAGTTAGCGTTTTGGCTGACTTTTTTACTATTTGATGAAGATTGGAGCTTTATTACTTGGAAACAATTTCTAATGCCATGTTTGATGTATTGAGTTGTTTTAAACTAGATTCGAGTCGTTCAGAGGTTGATTCGAGAGGCAAGGACTTTTTGGAGTATTAGTTCTCACGCTTTGAGGTGAGTATCTTGCCTAGGTTTGACTTGAGGGTATTTTCCCTGTATATTCGATGCTTGCTATGTGTTGGGATGATGCATGTACGTGGTAACGAGCATATTTGCATTCACTATGGTTATTCATGATACGGGTAGACTTTAGGCTATTATGCACCTTGTTTTGCTATCATGACTTCATGTACTGTGTTCTCTCTACTTGTATGACTTTTTGGACTATTATTCATTGTAGAAATCATGTCTAGGCTACGTGCTTATCCGTTTGAGACATATTTAGGCTAGTTTGCTCTATTGAGTCGTTTGCCTTGTTGTAGTCATGCTTTTTCAGTCATGATATTATATCTACATGTTATTTTCACCAATTTTGTATGCTTCTTACCTTTTATCTCAGATGTTTTTTGTTTCCTTACTTGAGTACTAGAGTTGATATAATTTGTGCGGTATGTTGATTTCAGATACTATGAGATGTTGGTATTTTTGAGTTTTGAGTAGATTGATGACTGAGCTGGGGCCTTAGAGATGCATTGAGATTGATATTGAGGTGATGCGTACACCAGGCCCTCTATTGGGCTAAGTGGTATTGATATTGAGGCGACGAGTGCACCAGGCCATTTGAGCTGAGTTATGATAATCGTTGACTTTTGATGCGATTAGCGCTTGGGCTAGGATCCGCCCCTCCGGAGTAAGGTGATTACCCATGGTCTTTGGGATTTGTGACTGCAGGCACTTGGTATGTGCTGAGTGATGGGCTTTATGCCAGGCACCCCTACAATGTTGATAGTGTGCTTATTTTATGATTTCGCTATCGATTCGTTGATTTTGGCATTGTTACTTATCATGCAGGCATAGAGATGTATCTTCCTCGTGCTAATTGAAATTTTGTATCTTGAGATTGATGACATACCTGAATTAAGTTTAAAGCATGCCTATTTTTTGTTAACGTGAATAAGTTGAACTTGTTATTCTTGAGTTGTTTTCCCTTTATTATTATTATTATTATTATTATTATTATTATTATTATTATTATTATTATTATTATTATTATTATTATCATTATTATTATTATGATCATTATTATTATTATTATTATTATCATTATTATTTATTATTATTATCATTATTATTTATTATTATTATCATTATTATTTATTATTATTATTATTATTATTATTATTTTTCTTATTATTATTGTTGTTATTATTGTTATTATTATTATTATTATTATTATTATTATTATTATTATTATTATTATTATTGTTGTTGTTGTTGTTGTTGTTATTATTGTTATTATTATTGTTGTTATTATTGTTATTATTATTGTTATTATTATTATTGTTATTATTGTTATTATTATTATTATTATTATTATTGTTATTATTATTATTCTTATTGTTATTATTATTATTCTTATTGTTGTTATTATTATTATTATTATTATTATTATTATTGTTGTTGTTGTTATTATTATTATTATTATTATTATTATTATTGTTGTTGTTGTTATTATTATTATTATTATTATTATTATTATTATTATCATCATCATTATTATTATCATCATTATTATGATTATCATCATTATTATTATCATCATTATTATGATTATCATCATTATTATTATCATTATTATTATTGTTATCGTTATTATTATTATCTTTATTATTATTATTATTATTATTATTATTATTATTATTATTATGCAATATCTGTTATTGTTGACTATTGAAAGTGAGTAACGGACTTTGTCAATCTCATCACTATGTTCAATCCGAGGTTAGACTTGCTACTTATTGAGTACACAGGGTGGGTTGTATTCATACTACACTCTGCACTTTATGTGCAAATTTTGGTGCTGCAGATTGAGCTGATTGTTAGAGAGTTGCACCGGGTTGCCTTTGGTGATTTCAAGGTAGCACTATTGTTTTCGTCTGCAAGCCATGGATTCCTTCCCATTAATGTTTTTAATACTATTTAAATACTTCAGACAATATTGTATCATTATTCAGACAGTTGTACTTATTTATTTGGTAGAGCTCATGTGCTCGTTGACACCAGGTTCTGCGATAGTATTTCAATTGTATTACTATATGGCTTCAGTTATTTATCATATTTCATTTTGAGACTTTACTTATTGTTATTGAGGTTCATTTCTGTATATTGGATGTTGGATTGCCTAGCAGAAAGTCCTAGGCACCGTCACGACTTTTGGTGGGATTAGTGGTCGTGACAGATGGACCCTCAGTTCAAAAAAAGAGTAAGAAAAGGTAGTAGTAACAACAATAAGATAATAAGAAAATGAAGCGAAAGGAACAATATTTTAATGACACGGCCAATTGTTTTGAGTATTTTATCCTTGTTCCTCTATTTATTGCCTCCTCTATGTTCAATTGTTGTGATGTGATTCGCCGGGGTGGTTCATTTGGTTTCGGGAGAGTTTTGGAATGAATTGGAACACTTAGTCCCAAAGTTGGAAGAGTTGACCAGAGTTTAACTTTTGTGTAGACAACTCCGGAATAGAGTTTTGATGGTTCTGATAGCTTCGTATGGTGATTTTGGACTTAGGCGTATGTCCGAATATTGATTTGGAGGTCCGTAGATCATTTTTGGCTTGAGTTGGCGAAAGTTGGAAACTTGAAGGTTTGGAAGGTTGAGAGGTTTGACCGAGAGTTTACTTTGTCGATATTAGGGTCAGATTTCGGTTCCGGAAGTTGGAATAGGTCTGTTGTGTCATTTATGACTTGTGTGTAAAATTTGAGGTCATTCGGAGTTGGTCTTATATGATTCGACATTAGTTTTAGAAGTTGGAAGTTCATTAGGCTTGAATCGATGTATGATTCGTGGTTTTGGTGTTGTTTGATGTGATTTGAGGCTTCGAGCAAGTTCATATTGTGTTTTAGGACTTTTTGGTATAATTAGTTGAGGTCTCGGGGGACTCGGGTCTGTTACAGGCGAGTTTCAGACCAATCGCTTCATGTTGGGACAGCTGATCAGGTGTCTGGTGCATGCTTCTTTGCGTTCGCGAGGAAGGGAATGCATTCGCGAAGCTTAGGAGGTCAGTGCACTTCAAGAACGTGAGAGGGCGATCGTGTTCATGTAGAAGGAAGGTTGGCTGAGGGGCACTGGGGGCCTAAGCCTTCGCGTTCGCGTGAGAGGTCTCGCATTTGCGTAGTCGTGTCCTAGTTGGGCATCGCGTTAGCGAAGAGTAATTTTGGCTGGAGGCGAAGATGTGCTTCTCAAACGCGAGGCTTCTTCCGCATTCGTGAAGGGTGATCATCTGGGCAGAATATTAAAACCCAAATCGAAGGTTAGAGTTATGTTTTATATTTTGAGTTGTAGAGCTCGTTTTTGGACAATTTTGGAGGGGATTTTCAAGATTTGGATCGGGGCAAGTGTTTCTGACTCGGAAATATTTCATGATTCCTTCTTTGTTTTTAGCATTTAATTAGTGAATTAAAGTAAAGAAATGGGAGATTTTGTAGAAACTTTTCAAAAATGAAAAATGGAAGTTTGAAGGTCGATTTTAGGTCGGAATTGGATAATGATTGTATGGTTTAACTCGTTATTGAATGGGTGTTAGGATTTTGTAAGTTTGTCGGGTTCCGAGGTGCATCCTCGAGGTTGACTTTTTGATTTTCTTTAAAGATTGCAACTTTATTATCTAGAATACTTTCCTATTGTTTCTATTTATGGCATTAAGTTATTTTGGTTAGATTCGAGCCATCCAGAGTTGAATTTTCGCGGAAAAGGCTTACTAGTGGATTGATTTAGCTTGTTTGAGGTAAGTATCTTGCCTAACTTTGTGTGGGAGAAACTACCCCTTAGGAATTGGGTTGATTGTGCTATTTGTGTTATGTGAAAGCCTTGTACGCAAGGTGACGAGTGGGTACACGAGCTATATGTGGTATTTGACTGGTTTAGGCTATTTAGACTCTTTCCATACCTTTAATTGAATTGTTATAATATGTGACATCTTTCATTGTTAATCTACTCTTACAATTGTTAATCTACTCTTACTTGCTTTAGTTGACGTTGTAGCACTTGTTCCACCTCTTGTTATATCTGCTATGATATATTTTAGTAGAAGTTGTTATTTTCCTTATTGCCTTGTTACCTCTTTATTGCTAAATTACTCTTACTTGAGGTTGTTATTTCGTGGAATATCTTCTTGTTGAGTTATTGGTGTTGAAGTTGTAAAAGTCGTTATCACATTGAGGTGAAGTTGTCACTTATTGAGGTATCTTTCCTCGTTGAGTATTCCTCATTCATCTTGTTGTTATTGTGATTATTGTATACATTATGATTGAGCCATGGCCTATTTGTTATGGAAACATTGGTATTTTTGATATTTTGGCAAGTTGTTGCATATGGGCACTTGTGGTGCGAGTTGTGATTATGTTGTGATATTGACACACATGCGGTGGTATAAGGCTAGAGGTTGATACGCACGCGGTGAGATAAGGTGGGCTTGATACGTGTGTTGCTAGTAAGGGAACTACTTGAAGCCACGCGGTGAGATAAGGTTGGCTAAAACGCGTGTAGCTATTTCGGACAAAATTATTTTCAAAGCTAAATGTAAGGCTCATGCAGTGGTATAAGGAAAGATTGTGATTTAAAATGTGAAATATGGAAACAAGGCGGTACCTCGGTTGTGATTTACTGTGGTGCACACTATGTTAGGAAGGCTTATTGGTTGAATAGTTATTGTTGTTTCTTCATTGTCTTAATTGAAATTACCCATATTTGTTTCCTTGATGTTTCATCATGTGTTTACTCTTTGTTACCTTTACTGCTTAAACTTCCGTTATTAGCATTATTGAACTATTTACTTGTCATTTACTTCCCCGCTTTCCATATTTAGACTCTGCTATACTCTGTTAGTTCTCTTTTATCCTACTGGGTGTCTTGACCTGGCCTCATCACTACTCTACCCAGGTTAGGCTTGATACTTACTGGGTACCGTTGTGGTGTACTCATATTACGCTTTTGCATATTTTTGTGCAGATCCAGGTACATCTATTTATGCCTGATACTAGTGATTGATTTGTTGCTTCTGGAGACTTCAAGGTATATTTGCATAGCGTTCACATGCCTCAGTGTCACCTTTTGTTATCTTCTCATTACTGTTATTTCCTTTATCATATAGTGTTGTAGTAGAGGTTTTAGAATATTCTGTAGAACTTATGACTCAGTTCCACTAATTTTGGGAATTATGTTGTTGACGTTCTATTTTGGAAGTTAAGATGAGATTATCGATTTATTTTATTATCTAAATCTTGATATTTATGTTAAGTTATTAATGAATGTTAGGCTTACCTAGTCTTAGAGACTGGGTGCCATCACGACATCCTAAGGTGGGGAATTGGGTTCGTGACAAGTTGGTATCAGAGCTCTAAGTTCATAGGTGTTACGAGTCATAAGCAAGTTTAGTAGAGTCTTGCGGATCGGTACGAGACATCTATACTTATCTTCGATAGGCTACAAAACTTTTAGGAAAATTCCACTTCTTTGATTCCTTATGGTGCGAATTTGTTGATCTCAAAATGTGAGTTTTTGTCTTTTTATTCTTTCATAGATGGTGAGGACACGCACTGCTGGATCCGATGATCAGACACCTGCAGCCCCTTGCTAGAATTGCGAGAGGCCGGGGCTGGGGTAGAGGCCGAGGAGGGGCATATGGTGCAGCTAGAGCACCTGCCCAAGCAGCGACTGAGGAGCCACCAATAGCTCTGGTTTGGGGGACATACACCTGAGTCGCCTGGTGTCACCCTTGCACTTCAGGAGACCCTATCACAGTTTATGAGCTTGTTTGGCACTCTGGCTCAGATGGGATTGATTCCCATCGCACTAGCTACATCTCAGACCTGGGAAGGAGCCAAGAATGTGGAAAGTCAATACTCCAGAGCATGTAGGAGCAGGAGGATAGGGAGGCTAAGAAGCCTCATGGTTTTGGAGTATCTAATGGCTCCTACTCCGGGGCCAAGGTTCAGTATAGTAGAGGTCATTTCAGCCAACTAGTTCAGTCAGCACTTTAGATCTCACATAGTGCTCTAGCTAGCTATGGATTTTAGAGCACTTGAACTGGTCAATCATCCTTCAGTACACCTTCTTCACGAGGTTCTTACAACGGTTATTCTATTCATCTAAGGCAAACTCAGTTCCAGAAGCCAAGTCCATAAAGAGGTTTTTATGAGTGTAGTGATACGAGGTATATCACAAGAGATTTTCCTAGATTTCTGATGAGTGACCTCAGCAGGGTACCTAGACTATGATTTCCACTCCAGATGCTACACCACCTGCACAACCAGCTTGAGGTGGAGGATAGGCGGGTAGAAATCATCCTAGAAGGGAGGCTTGGCTCATTGTTATGCTATCCCTGGAAGGACTGAGGTAGTCGCATTAGATGCAGTCCTCACATGTATTGTTCAGGTCTATTATAGATATGCTTTAGTATTATTCAATCTGGGTTCTACTTATTTGTATGTGTCATCCTACTTTACTTTATATTTGGATATGTCTCGTGCTTCTTTGGCTACTCCTATTTATGTGTGTACACCCGTGGGGATTCTATTGTGGTGGATCGTGTCTATTATTCTTGTGTGGTGACTACTAGGGTCTATGAGATGAGAGTTAATCTTTTACTGCTTAGTATGGTGGATTGTCATGTGATTTTGGGTATGGATTGGTTATCTATGTACCATGTTATACTTGACTGTCACGCTAAGACCGTGACGTTGGCTATACCAGGATTTCCGAGTTTTGAATGGAGAAGTTCGCTTGGTCACATTCCTAGTAGGGTGTTTTCTTTTTTGAAGGATCAACGGATGGTTGAGAAGGGATGCTTAGAGTACTTAGAATTTGTTAGAGATTCCAGTGCTGATACCTCTATGGTTGATTCAGTACCCGTGGGGAGAGAGTTTCCAAATGTGTTATCTGCAGACCTACCGGTCTTGCCACCCGATTGGACATTGAGTTTGGTAATGATTTGGCATCGGGCACTCAGACCATATCTGTTCCACTGTATCGCATGGCTCCAGCAGAGTTGAAGGAATTAAAGGAACAATTGCAAGAATTGTTAGATAAAGGTTTCATCAGGAAAAGTGTTTCACCTTAGGGTGCACCAATACTATTTGTGAAGAAGAAAGATGGCGCTATGAGAATGTCCATTGACTACAGGAAATTAAACAAGGTTACCATCAACAATAAGTATCCAATGTCGCACATTGATGATTTATTTGATCATCTTGAGGGTGCTAAGGTGTTTACCAAGATTGACTTGAGATCGGGCTACCATCGGTTAAAGATTAGGGCTTCGTACATTCCTAAGATGACTTTCAGGACCCATTATGGGCATTATGAGTTCTTGGTGATGTCTTTTGGCTTGATTAATTCCCCAGCGACTTTCATGCATTTGATGAACAATGTGTTTTAGCTTTATGTAGTTTCTTTTGTCATTGTGTTCATTAATGATATCTTGGTATATTCCCATAGTAGGGAGGAGCACGAGCAGAATTTGAGTATGTTGCTTCAGGTTCTAAGGGAGAAGAAGTATATGACAAGTTCTCTAAGTGCGAGTTCTGGTTAGATTCGGTGGTATTATTGGGCCACATGGTGTATGGTGATGGGATTAAGGTGGACCTAAAGAAGATTGAGGTAGTTCAGAGTTGTCCCAAACCTTTGACACCCACGGAGATATGGAGTTTTCTAGGGTTGGCTGGTTACTATAATCTCTTTTGTAGAGGGTTTCATTTATACTGCAGCTCCATTGACTTAGTTGACTCAGAAGGATGCTCCATTCAAGTAGTCTAACGAACATAAGGATAGCTTTTAGAAGCTCAAGACTGCCTTGACTACAGCTCCAGTTTTGGTATTGCCTTCAGGATCAAGGTCATATACAGTTTATTCTGATGCTTCGCATGTGGGGCTTGGGTGTGTGTTGATGTAAGATGGTAGGGTTATTGCCTATGCTTCGCTTAAGTTGAAGCCCCATGAGAATAACTATCTGGTGCATGATTTGGAGTTAGCTATTGAAGGATTATGATATCACTATTTTCTATCATTCGGAGAAGGCCAATATGGTTGCAGACGCCTTGAGTAGGAAGGCAGAGATCATGGTGAGTTTAGCCTTCATTCCAGGTGTGGAGAACCTTTAGCTATGGATGTTTAGGCATTGGCCAATAGATGTTTGAGATTGGATATTTTGGACCCGAGCAGAATCCTTGCTTGTGATGTCTCTCGGTCATCCTTGTGTGAGTTTATCCTTAAGGACATGGTGTTGTACGGTGATGCTAAGGAGGTGACTATCGGAGATGATGGTGTGTTGTGACTTCAGGTTGAATTTGTGTTCCTAATGGCGATGGCTTGAGAGAGTTGATTCTTGAGGAGGCTCATAATTCGTGGTATTCCATCCATCCAAGTTCTACGAAGATGTATCGTGACTTAAAGCAGCACTATCGGTGGAGAAGGATGAATGACATTGTTGGGCATGTTTCTAGGTGTTTGAAATGCTAACAGGTCAAGTATGACCATCCAAATTTGGGTGGTTTGCTTCAGAAGATGGATATACCGGAGTGGAAGTGGGAGCGCACTACAATGGACATTTTGGTGGGAATTCCACATACCTTGAGGAAGTTTGATGCCATTTGGGTCATTGTGGATTGGTTGACCAAGTCAGCACATTTTATTCTGGTCATGACTTCCTACACTTCGGAGTAGTTGGAATACCCATTTATATTATTTGAGACTGCGTCACTTCTTTTACTTCACACTTTTGGAGATCCGCTTAGGGTGAGCTGGACACACAGCTTGAGTTGAGTACTGCATTTCACCCTCAGATGGATGAGTTCTCCAAGCAGGCCATTCAAATCTCGGACGATATGTTGAGGGCAAGCACGATTGATTTTAGAGAGAAATGGGACCAATTTCTACCTTTAGTGAAGTTTGTATACAACAACAACTACTATTCGTGTATCCATATGGCTTCGTATGAGTCATTATATGGAAGGCAATGTTATTCTCCGGTTAGTTAGTTCAAGCCTGGCGAGGCTAGGTTATTGGGAATAGACTTGGTTCGTGATGCTTTAGAGAAGGTGAAGTTAATTCAAGAGAGGCTTCGCACAACACAGTCCGGGCAGAAGTGTTATGCTGATAGGAGAGTCCTTTATGTGGCATTCATGTAGGGTGAGAAGGTTCTTATTTGAGTTCCACCTATGAAGTGCGTAATGAGGTTTTGGGAAGAAGGGCAATCTGAGCCCGAGGTTTATTGGTACTTTTGAGGTGTTGGTCAGAGTCGATAAAGTTTCTTATAGACATGCTTTACCTCCTAGCCTTTTGGGAGTTCATTCGGTATTCAATGTTTTTATGCTCCAGAAGTATCATGAAGATAAGTCACATGTCTTGGAAGAGCTGGTGGCTATTTTGTATAGGCAGGTTCGGAAGCTGAGGTTGAAAGATACTCCATCGGTGAAAGTCCAATAGAGAGGTCATCCAGTCGAGGAGGTGACTTGGGAGACTGAGCATGATATGCAGAGCAGAGACCCTCACATTTTTGGCACTCCAAGTATTATTCTAAACTCGTTCAAGGACGAATGTTTGTTTAAGAGGGGAGAATGTAACAACCCAGTCGGTCAATTTTTGTATTTAAGTCTCGTTTCCCTATTTGATGCTTCTTGTATGCTTGGTTGTTATTTTATGACTTGCGGGAATAGGTAGTTTGGTTCCGAGAAGTTTTGGAGTGAATTGGAACACTTAGTTCCTTTGTTGGAAGCTTAAGTTATAAAAGATGACCAAGATTTGGCTTTGTGTAAACGATCTCAGATTCATGTTTTGATGGTTCCAATAGGTTCGTATGGTAATTTTGGACTTGGGCGTATATTCGAATTTGGATTTGGAGGTTCTCTACGGTGTTTTGGCGCTATTTGTTGAAAGTTGGCAATTTAAAGGTTTGGAGAGTTCCTAAGTTTAACCGGGGGTTGACATTGATGATATCAGATTCGGATATTTGTTCTGGAAGTTGAAATATGTTCTTTTGTTTATTTGGCACTTGTATGCCAAGTTTAGTTTTAATCGCAATTGGTTAGGCTTAAATCGGATGCTTGGTTTGAAGTTTAAAAGTTCTTAAACTTAAGAGAAGTCCAACTTGTATTTTGGATATTGATTTGTTAATGTGATGTTATCGTATGTATTTAGAGGCTTTGGATAGTGTTCATTGACTTGTTGGTATTACTGAACGGGGTCCCAGATGGCTCGTGTGAATTTTGGACCACCCAGAGCATTTTGGAAGTTACAGATTTTTGCTTGTGTCAGGCCCTTCTTCGCGATCGCGCAAGGAGTATCACAAGCGCAGAGGGCATTTTGGTGTTGAACAAGTTTGTTCTTCGCATTTGCGATATTAGCGTTGGGTTGTGGCTGAGTGGTCTTCACATTCCCGATAGGGAGGTCGCGTTCGCGTAGAGGTGAGGCAGCTGAGGGATTGGCTAGAGCTTGGCCTTCACGTTTGCGGGAGGGTGCTCGTGTTTGCGTAGGCCTTGGGAGATTTTGCATCGCATTCGCGGGGTAGGAGACGCATTCGTGAAGGGTTATTTGAGGCTGTTGCATTTTGTGCTTCACAAACGCGAGGGAGTGGCTGCGTTCGCAAAGGCTATCGCTGGGCAGACACATTTAGTGTTATAATTTTGGAATTTTACCTATTCTCTTATATTTTGAACCCTAGACTTCGAGAGATGGAGATTTTGGAGAGAAATTTCACTACTACATTGGAAGTAAGCAGTTTTCACTTGGATTTAGTTTTATATCTTGAATCTCCATGGATTTCTACACCTAAAACATTTTTAAAAGAAAAATTTGGGGGGGGGGGGGGGGGTGGTTTGTCTACCACTTAAGAGACTAAAAATTTGGGATTCGGGTGTCAATCTGGACTCGGTTTTGAAATCTAATTATATATTTGAACTCGTGGGGTTATGAGTAGTCGGAATCTACCCCTTAACTCGGATTTTGACCGTGTGGGCCTGGGTTAATTTGTTTTTTTGACGTTTGGAGATATGATTAAAGATCGAAACTTTATTATTTGAGGTTGTTTCCTATGGCTTTGTTTGACGTTATTGATCTGTTTTTAGCTAGATTTGTCTGGTCAGAGGTGGTTTATAAAAGAAAGGCAATTTTAGAGGGTTGATTTGGCCTTTTTGAGGTCAATAGCTTGCCTAATCTTGTGTGAGGAAATAACCCTTAGGATTGGACCTTATTTGTCTAATCGTAATGTATTTAAAACGATGTATATGCGAGTTGACGGGCGTATAGGCAGGTGCTAAGCATAAAAAATTACCGTATTAGACTCTAGGCTTATTCTATACCTTAATTTGATTGTGTCCTCCCTGTGATACATGTGCAATCTTTTGTATGACTACGTGAGCGTAATCGTTCATGCTAGAGATCAAGTTTTAGAATTATTATCTCCTAATTAGTCAAGATGGGAATTTGTGGAATCTTTGCTAAATTGATTTAACCATAATCGTGTCTTATATCTTGAGCACGCATCCGCACTTTAATCTTGTTATGCTCTTCTGAACCTTATTGATGAATTGTGATATTATGTCTCTTGATGATACATTATTATCTTGAGTTTTCTTAATTATGACACATATGGTTGGGGCGGATATTATTATTGTGATGATCTGTGGGTGTAAGGGTAGCATTCTTGTTGATTAAATACGGAGTATAAGGGAGGAATTCTTGTTGATGAAATATATAGTATAAGGGTGGCATTCTTGATCATAAAATATGGAGTACAAGGGTGGCATACTTGTTGATAATATGTAGAGTATAAGGGTGGCATTCTTGTCAATGATGTGTGGATTATAAGGGTGGCATTCTTGATCATGAAAGTGAACTCTTTATGTCTGATCATGCATTTTACAAGATTTCACATTGCTTTTAACTTGCTACTCCACGCCTCTATTATTGATTGATAATTCTTTTGTCTAATACGATTTACTTGTGATGAGCTAATAACTCGTGCGTTGTTGAGTTGATGATACTACACCCTGTCATATTCTTGTTGCCAGTTTTTTAATATATTGTACAGGTTCTTTGACTAGTGAGTATCACAGGACTTAAACCTCATCATTACTTCACCGAGATTAGTCTTGACACTTATTGAGTACCTGTTGTCCCATACGCATACTTTGATATCTTTGAGAGGATTCAAGGTAGTGCTGCAAGGACGCCGCAGACCCTTGGAGTCTCTCTTTCTTCATTTCTTACTGTTGTATTACTTTTATATAGTATTGTACTTATTGAGACTCATTATGTATTCAGTTTAGAGCTCATGACTCTGTACTACTTGGTTTGGAAGTTGTATTGTCTATCGCCGTTTTGGCTTATATTTATCACATATTCCACTATTTTTGTTAAATCAGACTTATCATATCATGTTTTGATAATTTAATATTTTTAATGTGATTGGCTTACCTAGTTTTGCAGGTTAGGTTCCTTCACGACCCTATTGGTAGGTTTCGGGTCATGACAAAACACCCAGCTACACATAAGGGACTGTCAGGAGAATCTCCTATGCACACATGCTATGCTTCGAGGCTACGCATGCTTCAGGCTGGTTAAATGTGCTGAATTGGAAGAGAGAATAGAGAGAAAGGGTTAGAGTTTATGAATTGAAATTAAATCTTAGAGAGAAGGAGGAGCTCTTCCACTATGAATACACTTCAAGGTATGTATTTATGATACATCTATGATTGTATAACACCATTTAATACTTTATCATACATCAGTCATGGATCAAAAATCATAGGATTTTATCAAAATTTTAAGAATCTCTATAAAGAACTCAAGCTTAGGTTTTGAAGGTAAAAAGAAAAATCTCTATCCCATGTTCTAATACAAGTATGGAATAGTTTTAGGGAATATTATGAAGTAGGAATCACTACTTGAAGATGACTAATACTAGTTCATGAATTGGGAATGTATGAACTAGAGTTCTAAGAAAGAAGAAGATGAATAATGAAATTGTAAATCTAGTTAAGATGTTTGGTAATTCTAATGACTTTAATAGATTAATTTTTGTTAAGTGTTGAATGGTGAAATATGAATTAGGATCTAGAATTCGAGAATGGAACTGATTAAGGGCAAAATTGGACCATATGGGTGAATTGGGCTTGTTGAAGACTTGCAACCATATTGTGAGCCTTAGATGAGTATTGATGGACATCTTTGAATTTTATGACTTATATGGAATATATAATCATAGATATCAACTTATTGGTGACGTTTGGACATTCTAATCAATGATGGCATGCCCTTAGAGAATTGAGAGCTTGCGATTGGTATTAAAGCGAGAGCGAGGTAAGTTGATTAAGGCTTACTATTCTTGAGGGGTTTCTCTAAAGGCATGGTTTAAGTCAATACGTGAGATTAATTATAAATGTGCATCCATGCTTATGGGAAAATGTGGGAAAGAATTTTACCGTGTGTTTCTAAGTTGTGTTGCACATGAAGTAATATGTTATTTTACAAAAATCAAATTTTTAAAAATTTATTGGCAAAATAATACTTGAGGAAATATTATAACTTTTATTAAAACTTAGGTATTGATGAGAGTATAATATATTTGATTGACAAATTTAAATTTTTATGAAAATGTATGTTTTTCTGAAACTTGATAAATGGAATAACACTAGTTGTATCTTTAAAAGATTGATATTAAATTGGTAAAACTTTAATATAAAAAAGTTATTTATTTGATTTTGTTCAAATTGTTTGGTTTTGCATATGAAAATCATGATTTGATAAAAATAGATCCTTTGATGCTATTAGGCTATGAATCTATTTTTGATGTATTAAATATTATTAGAGTTGTATACGGGTAAAATCGGGCTCATGGCGCACCCCAGCTTCCGACAGGGTAAACAAAGCTCGAGACATGATGAGGAGGCACCAGAATCAAGGCAAGGGTCTCACCGAGTTAGAGTCTGGGGCATGACGCCTGCCCTCGAAAATATCGGGGTCATAAATCGGGATCGGTCCACATCCCAAAACACTTTGGAGAGCATTATCAGGCAACCAAGAACGACCAACAAAAGGCCGTAATATTTGCGACCGGTCGGGTATCACGACACGTATCAATGGATAACCGGCAATCAGTTAAACATAAGATTTTTTACCTTTTACAGAATTGTACCTAGAGTAGGATTCCCCTAATATGGGGGGGGGGGGTCTAACTATTCATTAAACACATTGTAACACACATTCCAAAGCAATATACTACTATTTTCACTGTCATTGAAAGCTTTTTTTTGTTCATTTGTATAGGCCATTATGAGCTCGGATCGAGGGTGAATATTTCACTAAGGTTGGAATCATCCTCCTCACGTGGTTTGAATTTACTATATCTTTATTTGTTCAATCTAACTCAATTTATCATTTTGTATCAAATTAATCCGCGTATCCTTAAAATCACTTACAAATTGAAGTGTTATCCATTTTTTAGGATAAACAGTTTGGCACCCACTATGGGGCTAAGGATAATAGTGGCAATTTGATATAAATTTCCCTAACGAACCCTATTTTACACTTGTTCTTTGAAGTGTCTTTAATTTCAGGTCAAAGTTTAAAATATCGAACTCCCCATCTGCACCTCCAAATGTGGATGCTGAGTCTGGTTACCACGGCAAGAACAACAATGTGGTACCCAACAACGAGGTGCCACCTACCGATCCCATTTGAGTTCCGTTCGTGGACCCGATCGACACTAAATCACATGTGGCCATCAATGTGTGAATCTGCCAATCCTGAGAACAACGTCCGTGGGGGAGTCTGATCGGCAGCCCAAAATACACACGACGGTGAAGGTGATGGGATCAACTTGCGAATGATCTTCGAAATGCTACAGGCCCAACAGGCAGCGATAGCCCAGCTGCAGAATAAAAGTTATGCCCGGGAAACAACTCACAAAAACAAACAAATCACGGAGAGACCGAGTGAAGTTGAACCTGGGACTAACCCCAAAATCATACAAATGCTCGAGGAACTGACAATATGGGTAGAATCGGGAGAAAATAAAATCGAAGATAACGACAAAAAGATGAAAACTTACAATTCCAGGGTCGACCAAATCCCAGGAGCCCCACCGATATTGAAGGGCCTAGATTCCAAGAAGTTTGTGCAGAAACCTTTCCCTCTGAGCGCAGCTTCGAAGCCAATCCCAAAGAAGTTCCGGATGCCCGAAATTCCTAAGTACAATGGAACAACCGACCCAAATGAGCATGTGACCCCCTACACATGCGCCATCAAAGGGAACGACTTGGAGGATGATGAGATCAAGTATGTCCTGCTGAAACAGTTCGGGGAAACTTTTTCAAAGGGAGCTATGATATGGTTTCACAACTTATCCCCTAATTCTATTGACTCGTTTTCTATGCTTGCAGACTCCTTCGTGAAAGCACACGCCGGGGCCATCATGGTCGAGACTAGGAAGTCAGACCTTTTTAAAGTAAAACAGAGAGATAATGAGATGCTCAGGGAATTCGTGTCCCGGTTTGAAATAAACGAATGGACTTGCCTATCGTCGCGGACGATTGGGCCATTCAAGCTTTCACCCAGGGACTCAATAATCGAAGCTCATTGGCTTCACAACAGTTGAAGCAAAATCTGATAGAATATGTGGTTGTAACTTGGGCCAACATATGTAATCGGTATCAATCAAACATTAGGGTCGAAGACGATCATCTTGGGGCCCCTTCCGGGTCAGTTTATCCCATCAGAGCTATTGATAGATCCAAAAGAGACATTGATCATGAACCATGATCAAATAGGGACCGGTATCAACCATACAATGGAGACCGAAGAGGTAATGGATCTGGACGAAACCCCGTGAGAAGTGAAAGGACAAGCGATCGAGTTCAAAATAATCGGGGACTCATGAGCAATAGCGCTTTTGACAGGCCCATCGAGCCTAAGGAAGCGCCAAAGTTATCGGAATACACTTCAATGTCGATGTTACTGCCATCGTATCTACAATCGGACGCATCAAAGACACCAAGTGGCCTCCAATCCGATCCGATCCCAAAGGGAACCCAACCTAATATGTAAATATCACGGCACTCATGGCCACATAACGGAAGATTGTCGATAATTGAGAGAGGAAGTAGCCCGGTTATTCAACAACGAACATCTCCGAGAGCTCCTGAGCGATCGAGCCAAAAACCATTTTAGGAATAGGGAATCTAATAAGCCGATCGAGTAGGAGTAACCTCAGCACGCCATTAACATGATCATCAGTGGGGTCGACGTCCCCCAGGGGACGATGTTAAAGCGGACCAAAGTGTCCATCACTAGAGAAAAATGGACTCGAGATTACGTGCCAAAAACGAACCTTGTCTTTCAACGACGAGGACGCTGAAGGCATCATGCAACCACATAATGATGCACTAGTAATATCTGTACTCATAAATAAATTTCGAGTTAAACGTGTATTATTTGATCTAGGTAGCGAGGCCAATATCATCAGATCGAGAGTAGTAGTGCAGCTGGGTCTGCAAAATCAGATTGTGCCTGCAGGCCGAGTTCTAAACGGATTCAATATGGTGTGCGAGACCACTAAAGGGGAGATAACACTACCGGTGAACACTGCCGGAACCATTCAGGAAGCAAAATTCTACATGATCGAAGGAGATATGAGATACAACACTCTGTTCGGGAGGCCTTAGATTCACAACATGAGGGCAGTACCCTAGACAATGCACCAGGTGTTGAAATTCCCAATGTTAGGAGGGATTAAAATAATTTACGGAGAATAAACAGCCGCAAAAGAGATGTTCGTGGTCATCGAGGTGGTCTCGATATCTGCACTTTCTACACAAAAGGATCTGAGTTCGGTCGCCAAGGGAGGTACCAAATAGTAATCACCGACACCGACACCAACCGAACCGGAGAAGCAGGGGACGAATGAGGACGACGACTATAGAGTTCCCAGATCCTTCAAAGTCCCCGATGATTCCGATGCCACCAAATCAACGGTCGAAGAACTAGAATAAGTCATATTGATCGAGCAGCTGTCCGATCGTAAGGTATACCTGGGCACGGGGTTAAATCTCGAGCTAAGGAAAAAACTCATTAAATTTCTTATGGCTAACATAGATTGTTTCTCTTGGTCCCACCTCGACATGACAGGGATCCTGCAGGAGATAACTACCCATAGGTTGAGCCTGGATCCGAAGTTCCACCCAGTCATACAGAAAAGGAGGCCTCAGTATGAATTCAAGAATGCATTCATCAAAGACAAGGTATCTAAACTCCTTAAAATAGGATCCATCCGGGAGGTTAAATACCCGGATTGGTTAGAAAACGTAGTGGTAGTCACTAAAAAGGTAATAAATTAAGAATGTGTGTAGACTATAAAGACCTGAATAATGCATTACCCAAGGGATCTTTTCCTCTGCCCAACATTGACTGCATGATCGATGCGATGGCCGGCCACAAGATCCTCAGCTTTCTCGATGCCTATTACGGGTACAACCAAATTCGTACGGACCCGGGTGACCAGGAAAAAATGTCCTTCATGACTAAGTACGGTACCTACTGTTATAACGTAATGCCATTCGGAATAAAAAATGCTAGTGCCACTTACCAATGCCTAGTAAATCGAATGTTCAAAGAACAAATAGGAAAATCAATGGAGGTTTACATTGACGATATGTTAGTTAAGTCCCTGTGAGTAGAGGACCATTTAAAATATTTGCAGGAAACATTCAACATGTTGAAGAAATACAATATGAAGCTAAACCCGGAGAAATGCTTGTTCGGAATCGGGTCTCGAAAATTTCTCGTGTTCATGGTGTATAACTGGGGAATCGAGATCAACCATGATAAAACCTAGGCCATAGAGGACATCATTATAGTGGACAATGTCAAGGTCGTTCAAAGGTTAACCGGGCGCATAGCCGCGTTAGGCCAATTCATTTCAAAGTCCTCCGACAAGAGCTATCGGTTCTTCTCGTTATTGAAGAAGAATAATAATTTCTCATGGACCTCGGAGTGTCAACAAGCCTCGGAAGAACTCAAGCGGTACCTTTCGATCCCGTCTTTGCTCCATACTCCGAAGGCAGATGAACAGTTGTACATGTACATGGAGGTATCCGAGATAGCGGTAAGTAGAGTCCTAGTACGAGAAGAAGAAGAAGGTACATAATTTTCGATCTACTATGTTAGCAGGACTCTAGGCGAGGCCGAAACTAGGTATCCTCACCTAGAAAAATTGGCTCTCGCTTTGCTAAGCGACTCTAGGAAGTTAAAACCATATTTTCAATGCCATACCATGTGTCGTGACTACTTCCCTTTGAGGAACATAATGCATAAGCCCAAACTCTCAGAATGATTGGCCAAATAGGCGGTTGAAATCAGTGGGTACGATATTGAATATCGACCCCGAACAGCCATCAAATCACAAATGTTGGCGGACTTTGTGGCCGACTTTACTCTGACCCTAATTCTTGAGATCGAGAAGGAGTTGTTGTTGAACTCGGGGACCTCCTCCAGAATCTGGACCCTCTTTACGGACGGTGCCTCGAACGCAAAGAGGTGTGGGCTTGGCATCGTGTTGAAGCCACCGACGGGTAATGTAGTTATACAATCTATTAGAACGGTAAAATGGACTAATAACGAGACAATCTATTAGAACTATAAAATTGACTAACAATGAAGCCGAGTATGAGGCCATGATCGGAGGTCTTGAACTAACAAAAAGCCTGGGGGCTGAGGTGATCGAAGCTAAGTGCAATTCCATCCTTGTGGTGAACCAGGTCAATGGAATGTTCGAAGTCAAAGAGGAACGAATGTGAAGGTGCCTGGATAACCTACAGGTGACGTTACATCAGTTCAAGGAATGGACCTTGCAACATGTACCTCGGGATCAAAACAGCGAGGTTGATGCTCTTGCTAACTTAGGATCATCGATCGACGACGATGAATTCAACTCGGGAACGATCGTACAACTCATGAATTCGGTAGTGGAAGAAGGTCACACCTAGATAAATTCGACAAGCTTAACCTGGGACTGGAGAAACAAATATATAGATTACCTGAAGATCGAAAATCTGCCCTCGGATCCTAAAGAATTAAGAGCTCTGCATATAAAGGCGGCCCGATTTAGCTTATCCGAAGATGGTACCCTATTCAAGAGAACATTCGATGGCCCACCCGCCATATTTCTAGGAGCGGGAGATACCGAGTATGTTTTGAGGGAAGTCCACAAAGGCACCTGCGAAAATCATTCCGGCGCTGAATCGTTGGTTCGGAAGATAATCAAAGCCGGCTACTACTAGATCGACATGGAAAAAGATGCGAAGGAGTTTGTGCGAAAATGCGACGGATGTCAGAGGCATGCTCCGATGATTCATCATCCTGGGGAACTACTACATTCGGTCTTGTCACCCTGGCCATTCATGAAATGGGGAATGGACATCGTCGGCCCCCTGCCATGGGCACCTGGTAAGGCTCAATTTATATTATTTATGACTGACTATTTTTCTAAATGGGAGGAAGCCCAGGCATTTGTGAACGTCAGGGAGAAGAAAGTTATTGATTACATTTGGGACCACATAATATGCCGGTTTGGAATGCCGGCCGAGATCATATGCGACAATGGGAAGCAGTTCATCGGCAGCAAAGTGAGCAAGTTTTTCGTGGACAATAGGATCAAAAAGATCCTATCAAAACCCTATCACCCTAGTGGGAACGGGAAAGTAGAGTCCAAGAAAAACACCATACTTCAAAGCCTCAAAAAGAGGTTGACCGACGCCAAAGGAAAATGGAAGGAAATTTTGCCCGAAGTCCTATGGGCATATCGTACGACCTTAAAATCAAGCACTGGGGACACCCTGTTTTTGTTGGTCTATGGTGCCGAAGCTCTAATACTGGTCGAAGTAGGAGAACTGAGTCTCAAGTTCCGATACGCGACCAAAGCGTCAAATGACGAGGCCATGAGTACGAGCCTGGAACTGTTAGACGAGAGGCGCGAGGCTGCCCTAGTCCGGTTGGCCGCCCAAAAGCAACGGATCGAGAGGTATTACAATCGAAGAGCCAACCTCTGATATTTCAATGTCGGGGACTTGGTGTTGAGGAAGGTGAAACTAAATACCTGAAACCTGAATGAAGGGAAGCTAGGACCGAATTGGGAAGGTCCGTATTGAGTTATCGAGATCACCGACAAAGGATCATACAAACCCGAAGAAATGAACGGTGAGCGACTACCGAACAACTGGAACGTAACCCACTTGAAATGATACTAGTGCTAAGGTATGACCCCATTTATTTCTTTTATTTACATACATTACGGATTGGACTAACACTTGCAGATAATGGTCAAGGAACGATGCAACTTTTAGGCCTGAAAGCATGCGTTACACTCTTTTTCCCTTGAACCGGTTTTGTCCCAAATGGGTTTTCTGATAAGGTTTTTAATTAGGCAACATGGGGTTGTGCTAAATTAGAATTGAAGACCGGCAATGGATCGGAGTCAAGGATCACATCGACAGTATCCAAGACTTCTCTATGATCGGCCTCGAATACTGGGGGCCATCACTCTCGGATAATGATTTTAGCAAGAAAAGAAACTTTGTGCTCGAACAGTCCGGGCTCAGTGGATACAATTTATTGTAAGGGCCAAACGATCAAATGAACTATGCCCATATAGACCACTCAGGCCATAGCACGAAGCTTGTACACATTTGCAACCTTGTATGTTATGCACAGAAATGAAAGAAAGTTTCTATCTTACAGATAAATATTTTGTCTCTTAAAAACTACTACATTTTTGTTCCTTAAAGACATCGAGCCCAAGGGCCACACCTATCCGAATCCAAGGGATCACCTCACTCGGGGACTGTCGTCCAAGGCAAGCTAAAAGATTCGGGCTATCGAAGCTCTGTGGCACAAAACCTATTAGACAGTGCCCGAACTTTAAAGGCTACGACCATCCCTATTCAGGGACTATTGTCCCAGGCAAGGCCGGATGGCTCGGGTATCGAAGCCCGGGGTAATAAGCCCATTGGGAAACACCCTAACTTAAAAGGCTATGACAGTGCTAGAATGGCTCGGAGACGTCTGAGATCCGTAACCAAAACATAAGGCCTTCAAAATTTCTAAACAGGTTCAAAGGCTACCCTCGGCAAAATTATAACCTAAACAATTCTAAGTAAGCACTATAGGGAAAGCTTCTGGTCATGCCAAGCCCTAGTGAGTCTTAACCGAAATTACATAAAAAATGAGCCTTGTTTGAACCTCCGAACAAGACCGTATTATTGCGTGCTAAGGCATTTGAGATCTTTGCAATCGTAAATAAAAAGCAAAAAGGAACAAACCTAAAAATTGTCGAAGGGAAAAAAGATCCTTGTATATATACATAAATCTTTAAGAATGTCAAACGACCTCAACAAAAAATACAAAAGTACAAAAATGAAGAAAAATCTAGAAGGCACCTAAGAAGCCTGATCTTCGCCAGAGCCCGCTTCGCCGGAGCCTGCCTCATCACCGGGGCCATCGGGGTCTTCTCCGTCCTCGAATCCGCCCGAACCCTCAGAATTTTCCTTATCCTTGGGGTACGCCAACTTCTTGGCCTCAGCCTTGAGCCTCTTAGAATTTTCGATCTCGGCCGATAAATCGAAGCCCCAGGCATGAACTTCCTCGAGAGCCTCCTTCGGGACTGCCACTTTACATATTCTGCAATGGCTTTCAGGTGGTCCTGGGCTGCCTCGGCATCAGCTTTGTACTGGGCCACTATCTCTTCAGCATCGACCCTGGTTATTTTTGCAACTGACTTGGCTGCTTCAAGCTCCTTGGCGAGGGTATCCCGTGCGGCAACGGCCGAGCCCAGTTGAGACTGAAGGTCTTTGACGTTTTGGGACAGGGCCTCCCCTTTCTCCCTCATCGCTCAAAGTTGGGCCTCCACCGAGGCCAGCTGCTCCCGGGTTCCTTTTTCGAAGCCAATCGATCCATTTTGCCCTTCCACTCTTCGACCATGGCCTTGGCCTCATCCATCTCGCCCCGAAGTTAGTCAACCCGATCAACCTTCTGCTGGACCTGCGCCGTTAGTCACTGTGTCTAGCTCTTCATCACTAACTTCAAATATGTTTACCTATTCCACCAGGTCGGCGTGTTCTTTCTGAGCCGCGTCCAACTCGGCTCGAAGGCTCTTGACTTCTCCTTCACTTTGCTCGCTGAGAAGCTTATACATGTCTCTCTTCTCAACAAGGTCTTTGACTTCGGCCTCAAGTTGGCTCAACTTATCCCGGTATTAGAGGAAGGTTTCATGGTGGAGCACCGAGGCCTCCAAATATGAGAAGAGATATTAGAATCATCAAGAACTAAAGTTGAAAAATAAAAAACGTGGGTAACACCTTACCCGGTTCAGCGCTTCTTATGCTTCGTTGAACAGGTATGGCGCATCTACCTCATTCATTTTTGCCTGGTCTTCGTCGGTTACCAGGCGCCGGAGGTAGCTAGCTACCCCGACGGGGACGGAAAGAACCTGGGCATCCTCCTGGATGGTGATCACGATTGATCACTTCCGGCCAGGATTCGTGCTCGGAGCAGGAAACCAGTTGATCAACCTCGGGTTCGGCCCGCCAACCTCCAAGAATGGACTTTTCCTCTGCACCTCTAAGTCACCCAATCAGGTGAAGTCCTCCAGGGCGGATGAGTCTACACCATCAAAGAAGCATCAGAGGGGATCACCCGCTCCATGGACCCCGTCATTAGATCGCTCCTTCGTCGTTTGGGATTCATCGAACATCGATTCTATGAACAAAGGCAATCCCAACATATCTATAACGCTGGGCGGGGCAGATCTGGCATCTCGATAGTTTTTGGCCCTCACTTCGGCATCGGCCTCATGAACTTGAGGGGAATAGCTTTCGTTGTTTCCATCTCGGCTTCCATCTGTTCCTCGAGGACAGACGTTTCGTGGGCCACAAAGAGTTTATCATCCTCGGTCTCGTCCCTGAGCCGAAGGAGTGAGTCCGAGTCAAGCACTCGAGGGCTGGAGGTTTCCTTTGGCTTACGAACCAGCCTCCTTCTCGGTACTTCTTTCTCCTAGCTCGGGGAACTCGGGGCCCTCCTCTTTTCTTCTCCCGTGCTATGGCTCCGAGATACCCCGAACTAGAGGGATCAGCGAGCTGATCCTCGCCCTGTACCAAGGGCTTGAGCTCGATGGTCTTGGATAATCCTGCAAAAAGGGTAGAGTCAATGAGGACATAAGTGTTGAAAAGGAACGTCTAGAATTGCTTATTCGGAGAGAAAGATCTTACCATGAGAACAGGCTTCCCAGTGGCCCTTTGAGAGCTCGCGCCATGAGTGTTCGGCATAAGGCATCTACGAACAATGCCATTGATCCACACCTTGAGCCGAGGGATGGCGTTTGGAACTCGAGCAAGGGCTGCACCACAAAAAGCACCAGTGAGAAAAAGGAAGATAAAACATACAATTGACGCTCGGAAGGAGGTGTACTTACGTGATACATTCCACTTCTTGGGAAACGGCCTCCACTCAGCGGGTATCGGGTCGGCGGTCTTTACCCAGACGAAGCATCCTTGCCAACCCCGATCCCAGTCCTCGTCGATGCTTGAGAATGGGGCTTTGTTGGCCTGACGTACAAGGTTTATCATCCCCATCCCCCTAGAAGATTCGGGGACTGTATAAGAGGAGCAGAAGATCGATGGTGAACGTGCACGAATTAATTTTATTCACAAAAAATTGGAGGAGGATCACGATCCTCCACAGTGATGGGTGAGTTTGCCCGAGGCACATGTCGTACCTCCTGCAAAAGTCCAAGATGACTGCGTCTACCTAGCCCAATGTAAAGGGTTAAGTGTAAGCACTTAGATATCCCTCACTATGTGTAGTGATATCGTCATCATGCCCAAAAATCACAAAGTCCTTATCCATCCAGCCATAGTCCTTTCGAACCGTAGGGAGAATGGCCTCAGTGATGGAGCAGATGTACCGAAACACCACCTCGCACCGGCCTTGAACAGAAGAAGGTTTTTCAACCTTGAAATCATCATTGACCGAACATCCCCCGGGGAAGAACATTCTCAAGGGGGGCTCGGGTTCCGATTCATCGGCGACCACACCCAAAGTGGACTTCTCGAGGATGACCACATCAAGGGTGGTCTCCTCAGCCTCAGTGGTCAGCCGCGAAGAAGAAGGAGCATTGTTTTTGGGAACGAATTTGGAGGTTTTGGTCATTGTTACCTAGAAATGCTTGAAAAAGGTAAGGGAATGGTTCAAGGTTGAAAGCTCAAATATGTTGGCTTGAATAGAAAATGGGTGAAAATATTGCAACGTACTGAGGAATCTTGAGTAACGTAGGTAAAAATGCTAGAGTATAAAAGAGGCTACTGAATTTCTAAAGCACGAGGGTAGAGGTTTGGACGTAAAGTAAAAAATAAACAAAGGAGGGGATATTTATAGGGGGCTCGCAATGTTTCTCATCTAGGAACAGCCAACCGACGGTCGGCACGCATTTAAAGTCATAATGACATAACTGACGAGGGTTGTTTTTCACTTCTGTCATGGCGTATTGAGGAAGGCATCAGAGAGCTCATGTCATTTCTCGTCAAAATTACTCTTCGACAAATAAGGGGACTGTCTGTATACGGGTAAAACAGGGCTCATGGCGCACCCCAACTTCCGATAGGGTAAACAAAGCTCGAGACATGATGATGAGGCACCAGAATCAAGGCAAGGGTCTCACCGAGTTAGAGTCTGGGGGCATGACGCGTGCCCTCAAGAATATCGGGGTCATAATCTACGATCGGTCCACATCCCAAAAGACTTGGAGAGAATTTTCAGGTGATGGTAGGCTATAATCTCATGTTTTAGTCGATATTTACACTCTAATTTACTGCACTTTAATTGAGTTGGAGCTTTAATCGCTAGTGTTTTGCACTAATTGTGTGTTTTATGTCTTGTAAGAGTGATTCCAAGCTATGTAGATGTTATAGAATGAATTCAAGTAATTTGGATCTTTGAAGTCTGAGTAAAAGCCCAAGGAATTAAGCCGGTATCATGTTCGGGGATCACGAATGATAGTTAAGAACGAACGAAGAATCGAGCAGACATCTTGCACAGTGTCCAGTAAAATGCACATAACATATCGCTCAGAGATCTGTTTGGGATCCACAATATATCATTGGAAAGCTATTTATAAGGTCTACAGTTTTTATATTTTACGTCATTTTAAATTCCTACCAGAACAGGGTGATAAGTGCAAGGAAAGTGCGCGGCCACGCAATGGCCACGCATATGGGGCAGAACAGTGTGAAAAATGCGCGGGCACACTTCCAGGGCGCTGCCGCGCACGTCCAACTCTAAAAAAGTGTCTTATTTCGCATAGGAGAAGGTGTATTTATTTGGTCCCTACCCTACTTGGTATATATACATGGAAAATGATGTTTTGAGGACTTTTGACATAATTTAGACCTAAGGAAGCTAAGGAGAAAAGGGAGAAGCAAGAGCACAAGGATTTCACCATTCATCCTCACTCAAGATAAGGGTTTGGATGTTTTATGTTTTCCTTTGACTTAAACTTAATTGTGATGAATTTCTCCATATCCATGGAGTAACTCTTCCTTAGGGATTGATGGATTTGGTGTTTTGAGAATTGTTTGTGGATATTAACTCTACTTTATGTATTGAAGTGTTTTCGGTATTTTTATTGTTGCATATATATTCACTTATTTATGTAATCGAAAGAGGCATAATTTGTGATGTTTTGGATTATCTTATTGGTTGAATTCATTTATTCTTGTTAGTAATCAAAAGAGGCTAGTTGAATTAATGTTTAGACCTAGTTAGGAGGATAATCGAAAGAGGTTCTCCTAAGAATCAATCCACTACGAATTTTTGTATATCTTCACCAAGCTTAACTTAGTTCATATCGTAAGGTTGAGACTTAATCTATAGAGGAGTTTCTACTAAATGTTTGAACATAATAGAGTGAATTCGAGAGACTCACTTGAACCATAAAAGTGAAGTAACTAGAGTTAATTCCTAAACAAGTATCTTACACATATTCAATCAACCCCTATTTTCTCCCTTTGATATCTTCTTGCTTACTCTTGTTGCGATTGTCATTAGCCAATAGCTTAGACTGTTAGTAAAATTTAATTTTAAATCACACAACTCTAAATTATTGACTATCTTGGATATCAATTAAAACTAGAAGCTACGAAAACACTGTTTAAATCCAATCCCTGTTGATACAATATTTTCTATACTATATTCGACTAGCTAGCATAATTTTTTGTTGTGTTTTTAGCTCCTTAAATTTTGGCGTTGTTGTCGAGGATTGGCAATCAATAGTGTTGGAAAAAGTATGTAGTGCTAATTCAGGATCTTTTCTTTTTATTTTGTTTTTCTCTTTTTAGGTTTGGTGTTCCTTCACTGTGCGCATGCTACAGGTTAGATTTGTGCATGACCCTATCTTCTGGGAAGGAATTGTTACCATACGAGCCAGAAATTTAAAAGCAACTACGACAGTTGAGGAAAGAAATAAATCTCCCTGTGAATACCAAGAAGGTTGGGCAATCCTCAACCAAAGAAGTTATGCCGGGAGATGAGGATAATGTTGATTTGGCGGCAAGAGAGGCAGCCCAACAAAGAGAAAACAATGCACGAGATGTGGAGGAGACAACTCTTTGAAATGCACAACTTGTCTATGAGGAGGAGAGGGCTTGAAGAATTGCAAAGAATCGACCTGTGGGTGTAGACAAATTCGGAAATATAGCTCCCGGTGCTGGGATACCAATTGGCGATTATGTTAGACTGGTCTATAACCAAGGCTTATCAAGTGTGAGACCACCTCCTGTTGCAGCGAACAATTTTGAGCTGAAGCAAGGGTTGCTTCAAACCCTTCAAAACAGATGTGTCTTTAGAGGAAAGATAAACGAAGATCTAAACAATCATCTGATGGACTTCGAGGAGATTATGAACACCTTCCAATATAATGGTGTGTCACAAGATACAATCTACTTAAGGGCATTCCCCTTCACTCTCAAAAACGATGCAAAGCACTGGCTTTGAAGCTTGCCTAATGGATCGATTAGAACATGGGATGAGATGACTAGAAAATTTCTTGACAAATATTTCTTATCTGCTAATACGGGCAAGTTTAGAAGGAAAATCCACAACTTCTGTCAGAATGAGACTTAAACAGTGTTTCAAGCTTGGGAGTGGTTCAAAGAAATAGTGCGCAAGTATCAGCATAGTGGAATAGAACTCTGGATGCAACTCTAGGATTTTTGGGATGGATTGACACCAACTTCACGCAGAACATTCAGCAACGCAGCTAGAGGTTCGTTGATGAAAAAGACTCTAGAGGAGATAGTCACTATTCTAAATAAGTTATCTGATGATGCAAATTAGTGGCCCTCTGAAGTTGTTGAAAGAAGAAGAACGACTGGTGTTCACCAAGTTGACGCTAGCACATATGTGCAGGTACAACTTGATACCATGGCAAAGGACATAAGGATGCTAACTTTAGCTTCAATACACAGTGAGCCTCCTGCAGCATGTGACATATCTGAAAAAGGACACCCTACTCATGAGTGTCAAGCCTCGATCGAGGAAGTTAATGCTGTTGGTAATTACAACTTCAATGCAATGGGTCAGAAGAACCCCAGATTTTCATGGAGTTCACCTGGGGGTACAGCAAATGCATGGCAACAAAATAACTCCAGATTTCAAGGAGCTCCTAGTTTTGTGAATCAGCAAAGGCCGCAATTTCAGTCTCAACAACCAATTCAGTATGGGTTAGAAGATCTGATGAATTCATTCATTGTTAAGACAGATGAGAGATTAGATGCTCGCGGTGCAGCTATTAAAGAACTTGGGAAAGGTTTGCAAAGTTTGGAGAGACAAGTGGGACAAATTGCAACTATATTAACCAAAAGAATCCCAGGTACTCTGCCAGCTGATACCGAAACGAATCCCAAAGAAACGGTAGATGTTGTGACCTTGAGAAGCGGACAAGTGTTGAAATATCCCACTCCAATTCACAAAGAAGTTGCGCCTGAAAAAGAAAGTGGGAATGAGCTGAAACTTGAAGATGATGATAAAAAGACTAAGAAGAAGAAAGGCAAGAAGGGAGCTGAGAAAAAGAAAAAGGAGGAAACTTCAAGAAGGGGGAATCCAATAAAAAGAGCAAGCACATGCCTGCTTTACCTTTTCCCCAAAATCTCTATAGAGAAAAGTTGTATAAGTAGTTTGAGAGATTTTTAGATATGTTGAGACAGGTTAATGTAAATTTGCCATTCACGGAAGTTCTCTCACAAATGCCAGCTTACGCAAAGTTTTTGAAAGAGATCCTTACAAAGACGAGGAAGATAGAAGAGACCTCAGTGGTCAAACTTATAGAGCATTGCAGTGCAATATTGCAAAACAAACTCCCACAAAAGTGTGGAGATCCAGGGAGTTTTACTATACCTTGCTCTTTAGGCACTCGTAACTTTGATAAATCTTTATGTGATTCGGGTGCCTAAATTAATCTAATGCCTTTGTCAATTTACAGGAAAATGGAGAAGGAGATTAGAGAGATAAGGTCGGTGCTAATATCTTTGCAGCTGGCAGACCAAACGACTATAACACACGAGGGGATGCTAGACGATGTTTTGGTGCGGGTGGATAAGTTCGTATTTCCTGTAGATTTCATAGTGGTGAATATGGAGGAGAACAAGGAGGTCCCCTCATACTAGGAAGACCATTTTTAGCAAAGGGTAGAGCTATACTGGATATACATGATAGAAAACTCATGCTTAGAGTGGGTGAGGAAACTATGACTTTTGAGATGAATATAGCAACATGAGTGAAAAAGGAGAAGCCAGTTGCAAGTGTCGAGTGGAAGCTGAAGAGTTCAAAAGATAAGGCTCCAGCGATTGAGAAAGATAAGTGTGGGGTGTACCCCAAGAAGGCTAAGAAGAAGCTGTCTGCATGTATGTGTGCACTAGTTCGGGCGAGTAGAATGGAACCCGACTTCGACTCAGACCCAGACTAAAAATTCAGGGAAGTTTCCTTTACCTTATGTTTTTTAATTATGTGTCATGGGGCATGACACAACTTAAAGTGTGGGGTAGGGGGATATTTGTATGTTGTATGTATATATATTTTAGTTTTTGTTAATTTTAGTAGTTAGAGATAGAAAAAATTGAAAAACATAAAAATATTATAAATTTTTGGTTTTTCCCGATGATGGATATCATTCGACGGGTTTCTTGAGGGAATTAAAGTCGAAAGGAAAATGCAAAAATATTTTCTTTTGTAGTTAGTGTAATAATTCCCCCTTAGTTTTTCTTTGTGTTGCGATTCTTTTCCAAGGGTTTTGTTTGAACCGGGTTTAGTTAGTTTTTATTTTTGTTAGAAGCAGGAAACCTTGTGCTATGATATGAAATGGAAACAATATCTCTTGACTTGATCATGCCTTGAGAATAGTGAGTGCTTTGGTTGTGATGCTTAGGCTCAGTTTTGGACTCTTGTATGAGTGCCTTAAATTGTATGATCTCAACTTTGCTTAACTGCTTTGACTAGGGTGTCTTGATGATCCAATCTTGAGTGACTTATGTGCCATATGTGTGAGAGGTTTAGTGTATTTTGTGCATTGTATTTGATGTCTAGAACTTGCCCTTGTGTGTTTGCAAAGCGAAATAGTAGTTTTGTTAAGTCTTGGAAGTGATTTAGGCATTTCTTTGTTGAACCAGTTATATGTTTTTACCCACCAAATTGGTATGTATCGTAGTTAACCTCGTTGAGCCTGTAATCTTGTTTCTTCAGCAATCACATTACAAGCCTTACTCATTTGTTTGAATTGACCATTTCTTTGAATCATTTGCCTCTCTTGAGCACTTGAAATTGTATAAACTTTGTAAAAGTTGAAGTGTGGGGTGATTGGGTTGGCTTTTGAGTGGAACTAATGAAATAAGGAGAAGGTGCACTGAATTAAAAAAGTAAGAGCCACTTGAATTAAAAAACAAAAAAGATTTATGTAGTTGTATGATTGTGAAAATTGATCTTTGATAAGTGGTAACTCTTGATGTATTTGTGCTTAAAGAAGTTGGGAGTTAATGTATATTGATGTGAAGGTGGAGTATTGGTTTGACATAAGTGTGGGATTTTGAATGAAATTGTATGTATTAAAGTGCTTAGGGAGGTATAGTCACTCTTATATCTAAATGTATCCTACCCGTCCCGCAGCCTACATTACAACCAATTAAAGCCCTACTTGATCCTTGACTGAATGAGCTTGAATTAGTAGAGTAATACACTACGGGCAAGCCTATAGTTCATCTTTCGTGGCATATGAATGTTTTTCCGAGAGTGAGTGAATTATTTCTATCTTGAGTTCCTAATTGTTCTTAATTTTTATAGTGTGTGGAACTACTCTCTTTTGTTGTATGAGGACACTTGATTCATGAAGGAAAGGTAATATTGTTAACCTCTATGTTAGAGTAAGTGAGTAAGTTAGGAATAATTCGTGGTGCTTGTGAGTCAATTCTTGAGGTGAAGATGTTACACTATTGTGCTTAGTCTATTTTAAATATTCTTGGTATGATGAGTTATGAGAGTTGTTTAAAACGGTCATGTCATTATGAAGTGTAGTTTGATTGCTCGAGGAAGAGCAATGGCTTATGTGTGGGGTGTTGATGGTAGGCTATAATCTCATATTTTAGTCGATTATTACACTCTAATTTACAGTACTTTAATTGAGTTGGATCTTTAATCGCTAGTGTTTTGCACTAATTGTGTGGTTTATGCCTTGTAGGAGTGATTCCGAGCTATGTAGATGTTATGGAATAAATTCAAGTGATTTGGAGCTTTGAAGTCTGAGTAAAAGCCCAAGGATTTAAGCCGTGATTGTGTTCGGGGATCAACGGATGATAGTTAAGAACGAACGAAGAATCAAGCAGTCATCTTGCGCAGTGTCCAGTAAAATGCACATAACCTTTTGCTCAGAGATCTGTTTGGGCTCCACAATATATCATTGGAAAGAGATGTAAAAGGGCTACAACTTTTATGTTTTACGTCGTTAAAAATTCCCAACGGAACAGGATGAAAAGTGTACAGAAAGTGTGCTGCAGCATATGGGGCAGAACAGTGTGAAAAGTGCGCGGCTAAGTGCACGGGCACACTTCCAGGTGCGCGGACGCGCACGTCCAACTCCAGAAAAGTGTCCTATTTTGCGTAGGAGATGGTGTATTTGTTTGGATCCGACCCTACTTGGTATATATACATGAAAAACGGTATTTTGAGAACTTTTGACATAATTTAGACCTAAGGAAGCTAAGGAGAAGAGGGAGAAGCAAGAGCACAAGGATTTCACCATTCATACTCACTCAAGACAAGGGTTTAGAGTAATTCTTCCTTAGGGATTGATGGATTTGGTATTTTGAGAATTGTTTGTGGATATTAACTTTAGTTTAAGTATTGAAGCATTTTCGGTATTTTTATTGTTGCATATATATTCACTTGTTTATGTAATCAAAAGAGGCATAATTTGTGATGTTTTGTATTATCTTATTGGTTGAATTCATTGATTCTTATTAGTAATCAAAATAGGCTAGTTGAATTAATATTTATACCTAGTTAGGAGGATAATCGAAAGAGGTTCTCCTAAGGATCAATCCACTACGAATTCTTGCATATCTTCACCAAGCTTAACTTAGTTCATATCGTAAGGTTGAGACTTAATCGAGAGAGGAGTTTCTACTGAATGTTTGAACATAATAGAGTGAATTCGAGAGACTCACTTGAACCATAGAAGTGAAGTAACTAGAGTTAATTACCAAACAAGTATCTTACACCTATCCAATCAACCTCTATTTTCTTCCTTTGATATCTTCTTGCTTACTCTTTTTGCGATTGTCATTAGCCAATAGCTTAGACTTTTAGTAAATTTTAGTTTTAAATCACACAACTCTAAATTGTTGATCATCTTGGATAGCAATTAAAACTAGAAGCCATGAAAATACTATTTAAATCCAATCCCTGTGGATACGATATTTTCTATTCTATATTCGACTAGTGAGCATAATTTTGTGTTATGTTTTTAGCTCTTCATGAGGAAACCAAGCACGACCATTCGAAGGCCGTAATATCCACGACCGGCCAGGAATCACAGCATGGATCTCGTCACGTATCAATGGAGAACTGGGAATCAGTTAAACAGAAGATTGTTTACCTTTTACAGAATTGTACCTAGAGTAGGATTCCCCTACTATATAAAGGGTGGTCTGACTATTCATTAAATACATTGTAACACATATTCCAAGGAAATATACTACTATTTTTATTGTCATAGAAAGCTCTTTTTCTTGTTCTTCTGTACTGGCCATTGTGAGCCTGGATCGAGGGTGAATATTTCAATAAGGTTGAAATCATCCTCGTCACGTGGTTTGAATTTAATATATCTTTATTTGTTCAATCTAACTCAATTTATCATTTTATATCAAATTAATTTGCGTATCCTTGAAACCACTTACAAATTTAATTGGTATCCGTCTTTTAGGGTAAACAGGAGTTACTAGTGGAGTCCATCAAGATTGATCGAATGTTGAGTTTATTACCATAGAACTACACATACCGGTGTAGAGATACATTTCAAGGCTATGACGAGATTTGTGGGATAAAGTTCCCTATTGTAACTACAAACGATCATTACTTACGGTAAATTAAGTCGACTAGTACAGCACTACGGGAAGTCACCCGATCAAACAGGGTCAAATACTTATTGCTAGATTGATCACCTATTGGTTGTTTATTATGTCTGTGTTGATACAATACTCCTCATAAATACAAAAGAGGATTTTTCATATGTTTAGGCCTAAGAAGGTAAAGGTGATTCTAATGACTTATTGCAATTAAATGGCTTTTATGATTTTTAATAAAATCATATATTGATATAAATGTTTAAAGGTTTATATCATAGTTTACATTTCACTTGTCTTTTCATTAAAAATGATAAAAAAAATATGAATTAATAAAACTGCTTGACTTTTGTGGGATGTGCTCAGCCGCCTCCAACTCTTTCTGTGGGTGAGACAACTTTCTTAGGTCAGCAGATATCATATTGATCTCTACTGCTCCCATAAACGGTGATGTCTCGATCACCATTGGAACTGGAATTATCCACAGCAGATCCGAAAGTTTTAGAATTTGCCAGAGAATGATAGACTTCTTACTGCTTTATATTAAACATTGGTTATATTATATTTGTAAAGTCTTATCCCAAGAACTTGAGTAGAGAGAGTCTATAGTACTTATTGTGCAGTGTGATGATGTACTCAGTCCTCCCGTGTCCCCTTTCATGTCATGCTTACTTTACATATTTTAGAATGAGTTGTGACATGTAATGTAGCAGACATAGCTAGGACGAATCTTTTACCAAGGTATATGGCGAGACACCACTTCTATTATGTGGTAGCTATCACGTTGTATCTTATTTTCTTTTAGTTCGGAATTATCCCAAGTATTTAGTTCTATTCTTTGATAGAGGTTCCATAGATAGTTGTGTTAGGTGGTATGATAGAATTGTACATGACACACATGAAGTAATATTTATTTTATATCGATTTTATTATTCTTATGAAATGCTTCATGTATGATTTTGAATATAAAAAATATTTTATTATTTGATTTGAAAATATATATAATTTTCAAAGGCCATTCGCAATTAATTAATCATGCATATGATTAAGGTATATTATGCGGGTTGCTTCACTTGGGTCAGATAGTATATGGGGTGTTGTCACAAGAATTTGGGTCGTGACAAATCCATAATGAAAATAAAGATAAAAAAGTCAAGAGAAAGATAACTGATATCATTTGAACCAAATAGAGATATTAATATTAGTAAGAAAAATAAATAGTTAACGAGTCATAATAAAACTAGCTAAATAGGAGATATTAACCTAACTTTGTTCCAATAGATTATAATAGAATACAAACAATAAGGACAACATTTCATTCACTGTAAATCAATTTTGAGTTTGGGCTCCTCTTGTTATTTTTATTCCCTGTTTCTTTTAATATTTATATTTTCAAATTGCATATTTTATTTCATTAAGGCATTGGTCAAGCCTCAAAGGCCGGTGGGCTTATTTGGGTCAGACTAAAAAGCCTCATTCTTAAGTGGACTCCAAAATTTTAGCCCAACAATATCCAATTAATATGCTATGTCAGGCCAGTCTAATGGGCCAAGCCCATACAGACCTTCTTATTCAGGAGTTCAAATCTATGCTTAGGTTTCCATTTGGAGTTCATTTAGGTATTCAAATTATCATATTAGTAATTCTATATCTTCGGCTTAAAAACCTCAAATTTCATCGTTAAAATTAATATTTACAGGTTAATAATTAATGAATAATCATTATATAATCTTAAAATATTGTTGAGAATATTTGTTTTTGGTAATTAACTTTTATTATTTACCAAAATGTCTATTTACAAGAAATATCTCAAAAACCTGAAGTTGAACAAATGGCCCCAAGCTTTATGTAACTCATCTCACCACCTCTCTTTCTTTGTTACATGGCCTGGACTTCTATCTATTCAGTTTCCAAACAGCCTTGGCTTCATACATCCTCTACAATGCACCTTTTGAATTATCATCCTAGTAATATATGTACTAGTTCTCTTCTTTTGTTGAAACATTCTATAATTCCTTTCCAGCCAAATATGATATACAGCGGCTGTTAAGGTAGTCCTATAAATCTCTGGTTGGGCATGCCTCCCATTTGCATGTGTAATAGCCCAAGAAATCTCCTCTTCCTATACCTGCACTTGCCTGGTCATCCCTTGCCATGAGATTACCTTCTGCCACACATTAGTTGAGTATGTGCATTAGTCTATCTCTGGTATACAGCCTGCTCTGGAGTGCTAGATACATGATGAACATCCACTTTGGACATCCTTGGTTATTACATGTAAGTCGCCTCTAAGTTACTTTAGGGAAATCACCACGAAGCTTGTTATATACCTCCCTTATAGAATAGTTTTCAGCATGTAAGACCTATCTTTTGTTGACCCATGCTTCGTTCAAATACTTTGCAGCTTGCAGCACTTTCTTAATTAGCCAAGAAGCTTGATTTCCTGTTGTTTCCCAAGGCACTTTCCCTTTTATATAGTAAGCATGAATCCACAAAATTCACAATATCTCCTTCTTTTTGCAGATGTTCCATAGGTATTTCAGGAGAGAAGCCTTGTTTCATAAGAGTACATCTATAATATTTGAGCCTCCTGTAGATTTTGGAAGACATAAATTGTCCCACGCCACCATAGCCTTCTTCTTTGTATCAACCTCCCATGTCCAGAGAAACCTTTTACAAATTGTTTCAATCTTATGTAGCACTATTTTTGGCAGGGGGAAAATTTGAGCCCAGAATGATTGTATGGCTGTCAACACACTTTTAATTAGTTGTAATCCCCATGCATATGACAGAAATTTGGTAGTCCAATTGGTCACCCTTCCTATCATCTTGTCCAGCATAGGTTGGCATTGCCTAACTGATATCTTCTTAGAGCGTAAAGGAACTCCTAGGTACCTAAAAGGTAGTGAACTAATAGAGAATCCCAAGTCTTGGATAATTTCTTGTTGGGTTTCCAGTGATACTCCCCCAAAGTATATGTTGCTTTTAGCCTGGTTTGCAGTGAGTCCTGATAACTCAGAGAACTACTGAAAGCAACTATATAGCATCTTTACTGAAATTGCATCACCCCTACAAAATAGAAGCATATCGTCTACAAAACTAAGTTGCATTATGTGGAGCCTCGCACATCGAGGGAAGTTGTTACATTGTCACCTATAGTAAGCCATGTCTTCTTAAAAAAGTATAAGTCAAATCCATCTCCTCCTGGTGCCTTCATGTCATCTATTTCATTCAGAGCTTGCATTACATCTTCCTTAGTGAATGATTTTATTCCCTGAAGTTGTTGGCTCCTGTTAAGTCTGGTCCCATGTTGTAGAACACCAGGGTGTATAGCAGGTAAATTGGTAGAGGTAGACCCCAGCAACTTCTTATAGAAACCCATTATTTCCTTCTATATCTCCTCAGCATTGTTGATTATTTCACCATTCTATGCTGTGAGTATTCTAATATGATTTTGTGCCTTCCTTTCATATAGGCAAAGAAATATGCAGTGTTTGAATCCCCTAATTTGATGTTCTGCACCCTTGATTTCTGTTTATATATGCTTTCTTCAATGAGGATGCATTTTTCTAGTTGCATTCTGAGACTCTTTCCTTCTCAAATTGTTCTGTACTCACATTAGTATCCCTCGTTTGGCTCTACAGGTCTTTCAGATCATCTCTGAGCTTGTGTATCATCTCAGTAACATTTGTGAATTCACTGGTATTAAGAGTTTTCATTGCTTTTCTAATTGCCTTTAAATTCTTCCATATGTCGTGCCCCTTTTTCTCGTAAAATTGGGTTTTGACATGTGACAACTCTTTGAAATAGGTATTAAAAGAGAAGAGTCGCCACCTAACGATTTTGAGGTGCGTTAGGAACCTATTTGTAAATAACTTTGTTTAATTAGTCTATGTCACCAAAGATCGGGAAAGGGCTCAGATTACCTCGAAGAGAAGGTGTTAGGCACACTTCGAGGTCCATAACTATGGGTCCCGGCCGAAATTTACGCTATATGGAATTATTGGATTATAATTATCCTATGTGATCATGTAAGTGAAGGAAGACAAGGAATTCAAATGTCCAACTACAATGTAAATAAGTGTAAAGCAAATCGCACATGTGAAAGAATTAAACTTTATATAAATGATCAGTACACGTCTTAGAAGTTACAGGATACAACCTAATGATTCTAAGTTTAAAGAAACAAGGCGCGAACAATAAACATATAAAGGAAGGGGGATCCTAAGTTTTTTAGCCTAAATGATCACCCTATGCAACATAAATAATACTTCGCAACTCCCTTAAGGTAGGGGTTGCTCATATTATTTAACGGGCACACACTATCATTTTCTGCTACCCAATTACTATGTAAAAGTTATTTACCTAAAGCTCTCTAGTTTAATTCTAAGTCGTGTCCTATGCGTGCACTACCCGTCCCATGTCTATGGCCCCGGAGGCTTTGGACCTACCATTTGGGGTTGTTCTAGGCTTACTTAGGGTGCTCAAATGATAAAACTAGGCTCACATTCAAAACATATAGAACTACACATGAAATCACTAAACGGCTTAAGTTAGCCACCATACATAAGCAACAAATGCATGCAGGTAGATTTTGCATTAGGCAGTAGAGAAATTCAGATATTAAGGCGCAATAGAGTGATTAAGTCCTATATACATAGCTTCTATGTGATCCCCAGTTCAAGACGTCCTACAAGCATTGCGGTTTTTTTTATTATCGAATTGGCAGATTGCAGGTATTATAAACCTATAGACATGATCTCTAAGTTGTTTGTGCAATGGGGGCAATAAAACTGCTTGAAAACTCTGAATTACCAGCGTTTGATTTTATAGGCATGCGTTCTAAGCGAGTAACAGTATCCTATAGGCAGGTTCTCTATAGTTGGTATTTCAATACAGATTCATCATGCATATCCCTATAGATATGTTATCTAGGCAGGCAGCGTAATAAGAGCAACAGAAGCAGATGATTAATTAACTAGTTAAAGCCCTATAGACATGGTATCTAGATGAGCATTAGCAAAGGCATGTATTATTGCATCCTATAGGCATACTATCTAGTAATCATATTGCAATTACACAACTAAGCAAGTAGATATTGACATTCGATTCCTATAGGCATACTGTCTAATAGCGCATAACAGTAGAGCAAGTGGCAAATGAAACAGTTATATCCTATAGGCATGCCATTTAACAACACATAAAAATAGAGCATATTGAGCTAGTGAAGCATTTAGATCATATAGGTATATTAGCTACCCTTTATTGTGAGAACTAAAGTATCCCAGCCCCCATTATTATTAATCCCCAACGGTTTGTTATTACAAGTTATTACAGGCCCAAACGAAAGAATACAACAAGACAGATTATAGACTGAACAAATACAAGCCTAATGAAGTAATTCCAAGCCCAATGCAAAAATAACTCATGAATGTCCCTAGGTCTTCAATAGTCTTACTCCTTGCACAACAGCCGACTCAAAACATAGTCTTACCAAAGCAATCTGAGTTCAGTGCCCAAACCTAACATGTATGGCCCAACATCAAGCCCAAATGCATGACTCACTTACCCAACTAGATGCAAATTTTAACACACATGACAGACTACACATGGAGCAAACTTGAAGTCTATATACTTGACTCTTAAAACAGCAACTCTCAGCAAAGCATGTGGGCAAAATCACATAAGGCATTCGCAAGACCTACACAAGGTTGGTTCATGCTTGTATTTTTAGGGGTAAAGTTACAGTAACAGGAGTAACAATCATATGGTGAAAAGATACTTCAGGTAAAGTTCTATCGCAAAGTATAGTCCAAAATTAACCTAAAGGATTTTAACCATGAGATTTTAACATGAGGATCTAAACATAATCATAGACAGGGACAAATGAAATAGTAGTCTTCACATGGGAGTTTCTAGCATGAGAGCCTAGTGAAAATATGATCACAAACAACATAACAAACAGACTGGTAGCTTGGTCTATAATAGTTGACAAGCAATCACTTAGTTGAACATGGGAAACTTAGCATGCTAAGTATCAGTTATGGCAGAAAGGGTTCAAAATAATACCAAAACTCATGGTATATCAATTTTAGATTAACAAGACACGCAAGTACTGGGGCTTGATATATAGGATATATGCAAAGTATTTCAGCCTAAAGTCTTGGGAAATATTAGAGAGCACGGGATTGAAAACAGAAAATCAGAGAACACATATTAAGTAGTAAGAAAGCATGCTTGGCATGGCAACATGATCAAGTATTAGCTTTAGGAAATGTCAAGTTGCACATGAATGATTCAATATGGACTAGAACACACTATTGGCATGAATTGGTTTATCAAAAGAGTTTAGAACAAGGCAAAAAAGTAAGCTCATGGCAAGCAGCGGATGTAAGCACTCAGGTAAAACACACTAGCCTAAACAAGCTTAAAAGAGTCAAAAATCATTCATATTGAACACATAGAATACACATACATCAGAGTTGGAATTTTAGGCAAGTTCAAATGCTAGAAAAAGTTCAAAATCACGAAAAGACTTCAGAGAAAATAGGGCTGCAAACAGAGGTGGCATAGTAACATATTGATTCACAAAAATTCTAGTGGCATGAGTGTGTAGAGCATGAACACAAATGAAAAGGGAAGAAATTGCGAAGACGAAAGAACTTACCAGTTACCAATTGACAAACAAATAAACAAGAAGAATAGTTTTAGCAGGACTTCAAAAGTCAGTAGAGCAGCGAAACCCAAAATCTCAGGGCGTCATAGTTCCCAAGGGTTTCAGATGAATCCCGGACAGTGCTCACACTGAGAAAGGTCAATTAGTCGAATTTCGGTGGCCTTGGCTTTCAGCCGTCCAAGAGCCAAGAGTTCAGAAAGTATAGAAGAAAAGAATGCAGAATCGATTTAGAATCAATTTAGGAGAAAAATCGGGCAAACCCTAGTTCCAGACGGAGAACAAAATAGTCAAAGAATCTCACTGAATCGGACCCACATACCCTGGTAGTGAATGTGTCAAGTAAAGAACATGAAGATAGTACAGAATCGGAGCTAAACAAGCACCCAATGATTCTACTTCTATAAATAACTGAGTACCAAACACTGTAACGTCGAGAAAATGGTAAGAACCACCATGTGTGCAAAAAGGAAAGGGAACATGGAAGATTTTCCATGTCATATCGGTTTAGGGACTGAGATTTGAATGGAGACGGCTAGAGTTTCTCTTAGAGAGAAGGAGAGGATGTGGGTTTTTTAGGGCGACGGTCTCAGGGAAAATGGTAGGGTTTCGGGTGGGTTTGGTTAATTAAAGAGGGTTATGTGAGTGAGGGTCGTTGATAACTAAAATTAACGGCTGAGATGAAAAGAAGAGTGGGGTGGGTCAACAGGAGCGGGTCACGACCAAGTTTAATAAAAGGGCCAATTGGTTAGGGATTGGGGTTATTGGGCTAAGGATTTTGGGCGTTTGGGCCATGGAATTGGTCTGGAATTTGGCCTATTTTGGGCCAACTTTTAAAATACCCGAATTTAATTAAAAATAAATTATTAAAACATCTGATAAATGGTAAACATATTATTTACGCTGTGAAAATGCTTGAAAATACTAACTTAACATTATAAAAATATAAAATACTATCTGGGCATAAATATATAATAAACGCAGTTATTTATAGGATATAGGCTATTATTGCAAAAATTATGTAAATATCTCAAAAATATAAATATAATTATATGAAATGAAGTAAAATGTTATAAAACATACATGTGGATATAAATAATAAATTTGGATGATTAAATCACCCCAAACTAATTTGAAGGCATAATTAATAAAGATTTAAAATCACTTTTAAAGCTTTAAAAATTAAAGGAAATTATAGAAAATACTTATATGACTCTTGTAAATTGGGCAATAATACAAAATGATATTTTAAAAGCATATAAAATATTTTATAAAATATGAGGGCAAAATTGGGCATCAACGGATGCCCCTCTTTACCCGGGAATGATGAAACAATTATCGGGAAAAGAAAATGATAACCAGTTTTGTCCGAAAGGAGCGAGGATGATATATGTTTGAAAAAAATGGGGGCCAAACCCTGGTTCTTTAGTTGTCCTCATATCCCTGGTATTACAGAAATCAGGTCGTGTGTAGTTCTGGATCTAACGACGAACGAAACCGATAGAGTTGTTATAAGAGTAGCCATGTGTTTCGAAAAGGGATCTCTTGGATAGGATACTATCGTGAGCAACGGATAATTTTAGGTGGATCTATGAATGAGAATTTGAATGTTTTGGATATTTGAGATAAATTTTGGACGATTACTGAACAAAGAGTAATCAATTGCCGATCATTGGTTACGTTTGAGATAATCAAAGGATGTGAACATTGTGAATGGAAATCGGAGCGAGAATTGCTCTCGTTTGTAGAACGGTTACCTCCCGAGTTACCTGCAAAACTTGAAACACGATGCATGCGAATATATAGGGTTATTGTGGAAATATTAACATGATGCAAATTCCCTTCGGACCATGAGTATTGTCTTTGGATGGTGAGGATGATTTCCTTAGACCATGACGTCCTGGGACATAACATGTATGATAAGGGATTCACTTTCCATGAAATGGTGTCCTCGGGCCATTAGGATAGTGCCTTTATATTATAAAGCCTTTGAATACTGATATGCAGTTTTGAGAGATACTCAGGCCATGACATGATGTCTTCGAGCTATGAGGATGATTCCTTCAGACTATGACATCTTCAGACAATATGGCGATGTTTCAGCCCATGAAATGCAAAAATGCAGCGATATCGATCATTTGATAGAGGGAATAGGTGATGCTTAGTCATGTGCGAGAGCGAGACAAGGCAGTGCTTAGCCTTATATGTGATGAGGGCAGTGATTATCTTTATGTATAGGAAGGCAGCATTTAGCCTTATGAAATGAGGAGAGCGGTGCTTAGCCCTATGTAGTGATGAGGGCAGTGCTTAGCCCTATGCTGAGGAAGGCGGTGCTTAGCTTTATACAATAATGGATACAGTGCTTAGTCTCATACAAAGGAATGGAGACAATGCTTAGTCTCATGAAAAGGAATGGAGAAAGTGCTTAGTCTCATGTAATTTAATGAAGACAATATTTAGTCTCATGCAGAGAAAGGTAGTGCTTAGCCTTATGCAGTAATGGAGGCAACGCTTAGGCTCATGCAATGTAGTGGAGACAATGCTTAGTCTCCTGCGGAGGAAGGCAGTGCTTAGCCTTATGCAATAATAGAGGCAATGCTTAGCCTCATGCAATGTAATGGAGACAGTGCTTAGTCTTATACAAGGAAAGACAACGTTTAGCCTTATGCAATAGTGGAGGTAATGCTTTGCCTCATGCAATGTAATGGAGACAGCGCTTAGTCTCATGCAAAAAAGGCAACGTTTAGCCTTATGCAATAGTGGAGGCAATGCTTAGCCTCATGCAATGTAATGGAGACAGTGCTTAGTCTCATGCAAGGAAGGCAGCATTTAGCCTTATGCAATAATGGAGGCAATGCTTAGCCTCATGCAATGTAATGGAGACAGTGCTTAGTCTCATGCAAGGAAGGCAGCATTTAGCCTTATGCAATAATGGAGGCAATGCTTAGCCTCATGCAATGTAATGGAGACAGTGCTTAGTCTCATGCAAGGAAGGCAGCATTTAGCCTTATGCAATAATGGAGGCAATGCTTAGCCTCATGCAATGTAATGGAGACAGTGCTTAGTCTCATGCAAGGAAGGTTGCGTTTAGCCTTAGGCAATAATGGAGGCAATGCTTAACCTCATGAAATGTAATGGATACAATTCTTGGTCTCGTGCAAGGACAAGCAGTGCTTAGCCTTATGCAATAGTGGAGGCAGTGCTTAGCCTCATGCAATGAGACAGTGCTTAGTCTCGTGCAAGGAAAGGCAACATTTGGCCTTATGCAATGATGAGGGCAGTGCTTAGCCCTATGAAAAGAATGAGGCCAGTGCTTAGCCCTATGCAATAATGGAGGCAGTGCTTAGCCTCATGCAAAGAACGAGGGCAATGCTTAGCCCTATGCAGAGAAAGCAACGATTGAATGTGAGAGGGAAAGTGGTCCTTAGCTTGACGCATTTGTGCTTGGTGGCTTCTGTCGGTATGAAGATAGCATTCTTGTTATATATTTGTGGACATGCTTGTTATATCCGTTATGCCTGCAACCAAAGAATAATTGTGAGTTTTTGGGGGGAAAGGTCGGTTCATGCCATTGATTCCTCATTTCGCCATTGCTCCTTGCCTTGATGCCTTGTTCGAGTCACCTTGGGTAATATCTGGCTACTACAGAAATGACATTTTCGAAAATATGCATTTGTGATAAATCATTTGTGAGAAATGCAGTTGTTCAAAATATGTGATGATGAATAAAACAAATAATTTGGTCGAATCGGAGAATGTGACACATTTTGAGACATTGCAACCTTCTCAACTCGAAATTTTGAGGACCCTCCTCAAAATTCTCCCCCAGTTTGAATGCATACTACTGGCAATACACTTCTTGGCGATCCTTGACGTAATGAGATTGACAAAAACTCAAAATCTTGCCCCGATTCCTCCTCGTAAAGGGGAACTAAAATTGTATTTTGATGTGACCGAACCCATAGGGCTACCTACGCATCCCCTCTTAAACGGAAAATCATGTCAAAATATAGTTCATATTTAAAACTTATAGAATCTCTTGGGATTGCAAAATTTATATGATAGTATAGTCTTCTATTGAAGTCCTAGTGAATGCTCCAAAAAGACAGAGTGTGACTACAAGATCGAGCTTAGACAAAATAATTTTAGAAGAGTATCATGGGTGGGTGGGTGGAGATTGGTAGAGTAATAGCGTAGCGCATAGTGGTATTGACCATTAAGATTGCAATTCTCGGGAAGGTCCAAATGATCTAAGGTTCAGGCGCATATTCTGGAGTTAAGCAAACAAAGTGCCGAAAGCAAACTCATGGGTCTAACCTCCTTGGACTTCGGATGCTATGACTTGGATGTAAACATGCGCAAGATATGCATGGAATTGAAACTATTAGGATACATTTGACTGCAAAGATAGAGTTAAATTACTTAGATAGAGTAGAGATTGATTGTATGAACAAGCGAAATGCCTTATCTTTTAAAAAAAGAATATTATGTCAACTGGACAAAAGTCTGAAGAACCCAAGTTAAGAAAGTTTTATATAACTCGAGTATTTCATAAGTTGGGATACAGAATAAATATCCAACAATGACGTTATTCGGATGCTAGACCTAAGGCATGATCTGGAGTGGGTTGAATAGAGAATAACAACAATTGAAGGGTAATCTTTTGAAAAAGTTATGTCCACATAAGGACAATTGAGATGAAATATCCCTTGAGAAATAAATCACGTCATTAACTATGATTGATGATAATGATAGATCAATCCTTTTATGTAAACAATGGATGTAATACTTCATTTAGGCAAAATAGGAGGTTATGGCCGTGGTACGGGAAGATAGATTGTTCAGGCCCAAGATTTATATTATTTGAGCTTAAGAATAGAAGTCTAAGAAATGTTCAGGACTTGGTTGTGTTAAAAGTGGAGTGATTTAGAAAAATATGTCCTGCATGCTTTGAAATAAATAGCAAGCAAATAAATATAGATATGTAAGAGATATAGATGTAAAAATAAGCCGATATGGGGATGGCACAAGAGATAAGGATGCTTTGAATTAGTTATCCCTATCCCTCCTAAATTGGAACAGTTTAAGATAATAAATAGTCAGCATATTAGCACATACTTCTCCAAATAATGCACATAAAGTATGAATTTGTCACTCGGGATTGTAAAAATCCCATTAGACTTTTGGAAAAGTTATCTAAATGGACTTAATATACCAAGGGTATTCATCCATCCTAGGTTCAACATGATGCATGCGCATTTTCAATTAGAGTAGGCTTCTAGAAGGGTCTAGACTGATACTCCCAAACGGACGACTTGAGAGGGAAAGGCATGAGACCGTCGACTGCACCGCTGAGACTAGTCTACCGCTAATAAGCTTTTTCGATTTGACAAGGGTATTTATGGAAAGCGCGAACACTCATCAAGCATCACTATGTTGATAATTGGCATGAGTGAAACATGATGTTGAAAACATGCTTATGCGAAAGTGATAACATATAGTCAAGTAATTTACATGGTGAAAGCACATAAAGTCAGTATTGAATAATGCGATAAAATAAGCGAATGAGAAAGGGAAAAGAAATAGTTAGCATGGTTCGAAAAATTCGAAAAACATAATTAAATGAAGCATATAAAGGAGATGGGGAAGGGAGGTTCATGATGTAGTAATTTCGAACAAACAAAGGGGCGGGGAAAGGGGGGTACATGAAAGAAATCAAATAAAGCAATTCGATGAACAATCCCACACATGCAAAATTCGTTATGGTAAAAGTCTGGGTATATTCCCCAGCAGAGTCGCCATGATGTCGCGCCCCTTTTTCTCACGAAAGCGGGTTTCGACATGTGACAACTCTTTTAAATGGGTATTAAAAGAGAAGAGTCGATACCTAACGAATTTGAGGTGCGTTAGGGCACCTATTTGCAAATAACTCTATTTAATTAGTCTATGTCACTAAAGTTCGAGTAAGGGCTCATATTACCTCGAAGAAAAGGTGTTAGGCACTCTTCGAGGTCCACAACTATGGGTCCTTGCCCAAATTTACACTATATGGGATTATTGGATTATAATTGTCATATGTGATCATGTACGTGAAGGAAGACAAGGAATTCAAATGTTTAACTAAAATATAAACAAGTGTAAAGAAAATCGCACATGTGAAAGAACTAAACTATATATAAATGATTAGTACAGGTCTTAGAGGTTACATGATACAACCTAATGATTCTAAGTTCAAACAAACAAGGCACGAATAATAAACATATAAAGGAACCGGGGGGAGGGGTCCTATGTTTTTTAGCCTAAAGGATCACCCCTTGCAACATAAATAATAATTCGCAACTCCCTTAGGGTAGGGGTTGCTCATATTATTCAGCGGGCACAGACTATCATCTCCTGCTACCCGATTACTATGTTAAAGTTGTTTAGCTAAAGCACTCTAGTTTTGGGTTGTTCTAGACTTACTTAGGGTGCTCAAATGATAAAACTAAGCGCACTTTTAAAACATGTAGGACTACACATAAAATCAGTAAACGGCTCAAGTTAGTCACCACACTTAAGCAACAAATGCACGCGGGGAGATTTTGCATTAGGAAGTAGACAACTTCATAAATTAAGGCTTATTAGAGTCATTAAGTCCTATAGGCAAAGCTTCTATGTGATCTCAGTTCAAGTCATCCTATAGGCAGTGCAGCTGTTTCAGATTATCGAGTTTGAAGATTGCAAGTATTAGAAATCTATAGACATGATCTCTAAGTTATTTGCGCAATGGGGCAGTAAAACCGTTTGAAAACTCTGAATTACCAGCATTTGATTTTATAGGCATGCGTTCTAAGCGAGTAACAGTATCCTATAGGAAGGTTCTCTATAGTTGGTATTTAAACGCAGATTCATCATGCATATCCATATAGAAATGTTATCTAGATTGGCAGCATAATAAGAGAGAAGCAATCAATTAATTAATTAGTTAAAGCCCTATAGACATGGTATCTAGATGAGCATTAGCAAAGGCATGTATTATTGCATCCTATAGGCATGCTATCTAGTAATCATATTGTAATTACACAAATAAGCAATTAGTTATTGACATTCAATTCCTATAGGCATGTTGTCTAATAGCGCATAACAGTATAGCAAGTGGCAAATGAAAAGTTTATATCCTATAGGCATGCCATCTAACAACACATAGAAATAAAGCATGTTGAGTGAGTGAAGAATTTAGATCCTATATGCATGTTTTCTACCCTTTCATGAGAGAATTCAAGTATCCCAGCCCCCATTATTATTAATTCCCAGTCATTTGTTATTACAAGTTATTACAGGCCCAAATGAAAGAATACAAGATGACATATTACAGGCTGAAAAAATACAAGCCTACTGAAGCAATTACAGGCCCAATGCGAAAATAACCCAGGAATGTCCCTAGGCCTTCAATAGTCTTACTCTTTGCATGACAGCCAACTCAAAACACTAGCTTACCAAAGTAAGCTGAGTTCAGCGCCCAAACCTAACATGTATGGCCCAACACCAAGCCAAAATGCATTACTCACTTACCCAACTGGATGCCAATTTTAACCACACAAACGACAGACTACACATGGAGCATACTTGAAGTCTATATACTTGACTCTTCAAACAACAACTCTCAGCAAAGTATGTTGACAAAATCACATAAGATATTCGCAAGAAATAGACAAGGTTGGTTCATGCTTGTTTTTTCAGGGGTAAAATTAAAGTAATAGGAATAACTATCATAGGGTGATAAGCTACATCTGGTAAAGTTCCATCGCAAAGTATAGTCCAGAATTAACCTAAAGGATTTTAACCATGAGATTTTAACGTGAGTATCTAAACAGAATCACAGACATGGAAAAGTGAAATAGTAGTCTTCACATGGGAGTTTCTAGCATGAGAGTTTAGTAAAAATATGATCACAAACAACATAACAAACAGGATGGTAGCATGGTCTATAATAGTTGACAAGCAATCACTTAGTTGAACATGGGAAACTTAGCATGCTAAGTATCAGTTATGGCACAAAGGGTTCAAAACAATACCAAAACTCATATTATATCAATTTTAGATTAACAGGACACGCAGGTACTGGGGCTTGACCATGTATATGAGAGAGGCTAGGTATTTCAGCCTAAAGTCTTAGGCAGTATTAAAGAGCACAAGATTTAAACCAGAATATCAGAGAACACATATTAAGTAGCAAGAAAGCATGCTTGGCATGGAAACATGATCAAGGATTAGCTTTAGGAAATGTCAAGTTGCACATGAATAATTCAATTGGGACTAGAACACACTCTAGGCATGAATTGGTTTATCACAAGACTTTAGAACAAGGCAGAGAAGTAAGCTCATGGCAAGCAGCAGATGTAAGCACTCAGGTAAAACACACTAGGCTAAACATTAAAAGAGTTAAAAATCATTCATATTGAACACATAGAATAAACATACATTAGAGTTGGAATTTTAGGCAAGTTCAAATGCAAGAAAAAGTTCAAAGTCGCGAAATAACTTTAGAGAAAATAAGGCTGCAAATAGAGGTGGCATAGTAACATATTGATTCACAAAACTTTCAGTGGCACGAGTGGCAGAGCAAGAACACAAACGAAAGGGGAAGAAACTGCGAAGACCAAAGAACATACCAGTTACCAATTGACGAACAAATAAACAAGAAGAACAGTTTTAGCAGTACTTCAAAAGACAGTAGAGCAGCGAAACCTAAAATCTCAGGGTGTCAGAGTTCCCAAGGGTTTCAGATGAACCCCGGACACTGCTCACACTGAGAAAGGTCAATTAGTCAAATTCCGGTGGCCTTGGCTTTCAGCCAGCCAAGAGTTAAGAGTACAAAAAGTATAGAAGAATGAGAGTTGAGAGAATAGCAGTAGTGGTAACAATAGTTAAGTCTTAGAAGGGTAACGGGGAAGGAGGCTTATATAGTAACAACATTGAATGAATAAATAAGGAAACGCAGTTAATCAAACACAAATAAGGAAAGAAAAACATGCAGAATCGATTTAGAAGAAAAATCGGGCAAACACTAGTTCCACACGAAAAATGAAATAGTCAAACAATCTCACTGAATCGGACCTACATAGCTTGGTAGTGAATGTATCAAGTCAAGAACATGAAGATAGTACAGAATCAGAGCTGAACGAACACCCAATGATTCAACTTCCATAAATAACTGAGTAACAAACACTGTAACGTCGAGGAAATGGTAAGAACCACCATGTGTGCAAAAAGGAAAGGGAACATGGGAGATTTTCTATGTGATATCGATTTAGGGACTGAGATTTGAATGGAGGCGATTGGGGTTTTTCTCAGAGAGAAGGAGAGGATGAGAGGTTTTTAGGGCGGCAGTCTCAGGGAAAATGGTAGGGTTTCGAGTGGGTTTGTTTAAGTAAAGAGGGTTAGGCGAGCGAGGGCCATTGATCTCTAAGATCAACGGATGAGATGAAAAGAAGAGCAGGGCGGGTCAACAGGAGCGGGTGGCAACCGGGTTTATTAAAAGGATCGTCTGGTTTAGGCTTGGGGTTATTGGACCAAGGATTTTGGGCGTTTAGGCCATTGAATTGGTCCGGAATTTGGCCTATTTTGGGCCAGCATTTACAATACCCAAATTTAATTAAAAATAAATTATTAAAGGGTCTTTTTTCTCTCAGCGCACGTTAGGTAACCTTGCTAACCTGCACATCCACCAGAAATAGGGAGAAGAGGACGATCAAAGAGGAACACCAGTAAAACGCCAGTAGTAGAGAAGAATCTTACTGATATCATACTGCGGGAACAAGGAAAATAAACAGCTAAAGCCAAAGAGAAAATGCAAGATGAAGAAGAAGACACTGAGAGTTACCCTAATTGACCAGATCTGAGTGATTCTAGGGTTAAATTGGCTACTCCGGTAAGATCAACTGTCAAGGAGGCAACGAGATCGCCAATTCAAATAGGTGAGGTGACTACTAGCAAAACAAAACCCAATGGAACAATTCATGCAAGCCCAATAGCAGAGCAACAAGTTGCAGAGAGCAAAGAGTAGAGGAGTACACAAGAAAAAGTTGATGAGAAAGCTGGAGAAGGCGGCATATCATGGGCAAGATTATTTCAGGAGAATAAACTTACTGCAAAAGGGATGAACTTATCATACATCCCTCCGGTGATACAAGTTGGAGAAATAGTAGTTCAATTGTTGGAAGAAGACCTTGAAGAGGAAAATCAGAAGTGGAATAGAGTTGTGATACTATATGTGGTGGGAAATAATCCTACCATTGGGGCAATTGAAAGATTCATAGCAACCCAGTGGAGCAGGGTCAAAAAACCAAAGGTACTTTTCCATAATGATGGCTACTTTGTAATTTTGTTGTCTAGCAGCGAAAAGAGGGAAGATGTACTGATGAATAGACCATACACTATCAATAGCAGGCCTATTATCATGAGGCCATGGACATAAACCTTTCACTTCAATGAAGAGATACTAAACACTATTCCACTATGGGTTAAATTCCCTAATTTGCCTCTGAATTACGGGAGTAAACAGGCTTTGACTAAAATTAGAAGTGGCTTAGGCAAACCACTCTATGCGGATGGATGTACTACAATTACAGAGAGGATTACCTATGCTAGAATTCTGATTGAAATGGACATCACCAAGCCCTTACCTCAGAAGATCAAACTACGCAATCCTAAGGGTAAGGTGTTGGAGCAGATAATGCACTATGATTGGAAGCCACATTACTATCAAACTTGTTGTCAGTTGGGTCATTCATGCAAAGATTAAAAGAAACAGAAGCTCGATGGTGAATTACAAAAAGGTTCTACTGTCAAACTGAAGCAAGAATGGAGAGCAGTAAGGAAACTGGACCCTGCAACAGATAAAATTGATACATAAGGCAGATTCCTTGAACAAATGGAGAGTGCAGGAAGTGAACAAGTAATCTAAGAAAAACCAGATAAGAATTGGCAACTTGCTAGAGGAAAGTTTGCCTCAAAGAATAATGTAGCAACTGCAAAGGAGAGTGAAGTTGATATTGGGAATGCTTTCAAAGCCCTAGTGGACACAACACAAAAGATAGTACAAATGTCTAAGGCTCACAATACTAGAGGACAGCAGAACAGGTGTGATAGACGAGGTACCCTACAACAATCCAACTTATGCTGATGAACATTGTAACTTGGAATGTAAGGGGGCTGAATAAAGTTTATAAACAAAAAGAGCTTAAAATATTTTATAAGGAGAATAAGGTAGTACTAATTGCTATTATAGAAAATAGAGTCAAAAAGAAAAATGCAGCAACAATAATGAAGAAGAGCCAAAACAATTGGAAGTGGGTAGACAATTATGAAGATGCATCAGGAGGTAGAATATGGATAACATGGGATCAAATGCAAGTGACATTCTCTTTGATCAAAACCCGTGAACAATTTATACTGGGACAAGTCAGTTTAAACCAGCATAGTTCCAATTTTAATTTTTGTGCAGTATATGGCAAGAATACTATTCAAGATAGGAAGAGGTTATGGGAGGATATGAAGATACTACTAAATGGTATAAGTGGACCAAGTCTGGTAATGGGTGATTTCAACACCATTTTATCCAATGAAGATAGAATGCAGGGGAGTCCAGTTCAAGAAAGTGAAGTTAGGGACTTCAAAAACTCTTTGCTTGATAGTGGTCTTGAGGAGATAAAGACAGTGGAAAGAAAATTCACATAGACAAATAATCAGATACACAGCAGGATTGATAGAATCACGGTGAACTCTAAATGGGTGCAAAAAAGGACACATATGACAGGGGTTGTTATGAATCCTGGTTTCTCTGATCACTATCCAATAAGTGTAGGATTTGATGATATCTCTGAGCAATAAAGTAGGCATTTCACATTCCTCAATTGCCTGGCAAATCATGAAGAGTTTGATAAAGTATTGCAGCAATACTGGAGGCAGAAGAGTATAGGCACATGTATGATGAATGTATGGAGGAAACTTAGAATGCTGAAAGGCAATCTAAAACAGCTAAATAATCAAGAGTTTAGTGGAGTAGAAAACAAGATACAGACGGCAAGGTACAAGCTAAACACCATCCAGAACAAGATGCACATTCCTGATGGTGACTCAGAACCAATGCAACAGGAAAGACTAGCAAAAATGGAATTGAAGAAATGGCTGATGGTTGAGGAGAGTGTGTGGAAACAGAAATCCGGAGTGCAATGACTCAAATTGGGAGACTCAAACTCAGCATATTTTCATGTCTGTATGAAAAATAGACAAGCAAGGAGCCACATTGGCAAGTTGACTAGTAGTGAAGGGCAAATACTGAACCATCCTGATGAAGTTGAAAAGGAGATCCTAAGTTTTTACAAAGTACTACTTGGGTCAGCTGCGACTCAATTACCAGTTGTCCTGCCAAACATTATGCAGAATGGTTACACCTTAAGTCATAGCCAAAAACTGCAGCTCATCATACCAATCACAAGGGAAGAAATAAAACAAGCTATGATGCATATTGAGGATAATAAAGCACTAGGGTATGATAGATACAATGCTTTCTTTTTTTCAAAAATATGGCCAATCTTGGGAGAGGAAGTCACTTATGCAGTGATGGAGTTCTTTCATACTGCTAAAATGTGCAAGTCCATCAACTGCACAACCATCACCTTGATTCCTAAAGTGAAGAATCCAGCCAATATCAAGGAGTTCATGCCAATTTCTCGCTGCACGGTCCTTTATAAGATTATCTCTAAAGTTCTAACATCTAGATTGCAAGGAATCATGCATGATATAATTGACAATTGTCAAACAACCTTTGTACCTGGGAGATTATTTATAGATAATATAATTATGAGCTATAAGTTAATTAAAGGGTATAGGAGGAAGAATATATCCCCAAGGTGCATGTTGAAAATTGATATGCAAAAGGCTTATGATTTTGTTGAATGGGTTTTCATTGAGCAAGTGATGAAGCTGTTGAGATTTCCTGAGATATTTGTCAAATAGATAATGGCATGTTTATGTTCAGTCTTATATTCAGTACTTATCGATGGCAAGCCAACAATACCCTTTGAGGCAAAGAAAGGACTAAGGCAGGGAGATCCCCTATCCCTATTTCTATTTGTAATGGCTATGGAATACTTGAGTAGGTTACTAAAGCCTTTGAAGGAGAAAAAGAACTTCAAATTTCACCCAAAATGTGCAAAAATCAATCTGGTGTAACTGGATTTGCTGATGACCTGTTATTATTTTGTAAAGGAGATCTTCAGTATGTAAGTATACTTTACAACTAGTTCCAAATATCTTTTGCAGCCTCAGGTTTAGTAGCAAATCTAAACAAAAGCAATGTCTTTGGTAGAGTTAGTTGTCAGGTGCAGAAACAAATCATGGAGCTACTTGGCTACTCTAAAAGTGATCTACCCTGTAGATATCTGGGAGTTCCCCTTAGCACAAAGAGACTAACAACTGTTCAATGTGAACCACTGATCGATAAGATGCTAGGAAGAGTTCAGAACTGGACTTCTAAGTTCTATCCTATACAGAAAGAGCTATGCTAGTGAAAAGTGTTTTATTTGCTGTCCAAACTTTCTGGGCTCAAGTATTCATCTTACCAAAGAAAATAATACAGTTCATTGAGGCTATATGTAGAAGATTTCTATGGACAGGGGCTGTTGAACCTACTAAAAATGTACTAATTGCTTGGGAAAAGCTTTGTGCTCCTAAGGTAGCAGGGGGCCTTAACTTCGTTGATGTTGAGATGCGGAATAAAGCAGCAATATGTAAGCTCTTATGGAGCATCTGCACAAAAAAAGAGAAATTATGGGTGATATGGTACATTCATACTACATTAAAGACAAAACTGTATGGGGCACAGAACCAAACAATGCTTCCTGGATCATGCAGAAACTTTTCAAGCCTAAATACTACTTTAAGGCTGCTAGATACACTGAAAAAGATGTTTCTCAGATGGAAAGATTCTCAATTCGACAAATCTATAAAGATATGCAAGGTGAATTCCAGAAGGCGACATGGAGAAAGCTAGTATGTAATAATCAGGGATTGCCAAAGTGGACCTTTATCATGAGATTAGCATTGCTTAATAGGCTTGCTACAAAAGACAGATTGGCCAAATGGGGTATCATTCCAGATCAACTGTGCCACTTATGTGAAAAGGATAATGAAACAGTGCATCATCTTTTCTTTGAGTATGAAGTCACTGGAAGCATATGGCAGCAATTGTTGTACTGGCAAGGAATACCGAGAGTGAAGAAAAAGTGGCAAGAAGAGATCCAATGGATAGAGCAGTTTGCGAAAGGCAAGAGTGCTGGGGTTGCAGTATGTAGAATGACCTTCGCAGCAATGGTTTATCATGTCTGGCAGGAGAGAAATTGTGTCTTTTTCCAAAAGAAGAAGAGATCAGCCAAAGCCATAACTCGACTGATCATTCAGGAAATCCATGTGAGGTCTAGTTGTTTTCCTAGGGTAATGAGCACAATGAAACATATGAATTGGTACCTAGAAATGGCCTAGGTATGCGAGGAGTATAGTAGAATGGTAGTCATTATTAGGTAACTCCAAGCTGGGGCTTCATGTCTAGCTGAAGCTATGCTTAGACAAAATACTGTTATGTGCTAGTTTGTACATAATTATACTTGGTAAATAAAATCTTTACTTACCACACGAATGAATTATTAAAACGTCTAATAAGTGGTAAAAATATTATTTATGCTGTGAAAAATGCTTGAAAATAATAACTCACCATTATAAAAATATAAAATGCTATTTTGGCTTAAATAATATAATAAACGCAGTTATTTATAGGATATAAGCTATTATTGCAAAAATTATGTAAATAACTCAAAAACAAACAAATGTAATTATATGAAATGAAGTAAAATATTATAAAACATACATGTGGGTATAAAGAATAAATTTAGATGATTAAATCGGCCCAAAATAATTTGAAGGAATAATTAATAAATATTTAGTATCAATTTTAAAGCTTTAAAAATTAAAGAAAATTATAGAAAATACTTATATGACTCTTGTAAATTGGGTAATAATACAAAATGATATTTCGAAAGCATATAGAATATTTTATAAAATATGAGGGCAATATTGGGTATCAACACCATATACTAGCCATCTTCCCATCAGCTAGGGCCCAATTTTCCTGTACTATCTTACCAATCTCTAGATGTTCAGCTAAGTAGTTATAGAATCTGAATGTTGTTTTCCAGTCTGAGGTGAAGCTTCTATCTGTATGCTCAGGGGGCAATAATTTGAGAAATGAGGATCCATTACCTGAACCTGTAGTGGAGGCATGTTGACCATCCAAGCAGCATTTACAATATCTCGATCAATCCTACTATACACATGGTTATTATTTCATGTATATGTTCTTCCAACTGTTGGCATTTCATTCATCATGCAATCTTCTATGAGTTCTTTGAAGTCCTTGGTTTCATGCTCTTGTACTTCACTGCCATGGCTTCTATCATCAGTAGATAGTATAGAGTTAAAATCACCCATGATCAACCATGGCATTGCCATTTGTCACTACAAAAATAAACTGAAATTAGCTACGAACGTCGTCGCTAATCTATCGCTAAAATGCTCATAACTAGCAGAATTGTTTGATAATCCTTTGCTAAATGATATTAGCGACGGATTTTTCTGTTTAGCTAAAAAATTTGTTCGTAGCTAAAACCTGATTTTTTAGTAGTGTGTGCATCCAAACTTCCTAGTTTGCTCCACAACTCACCTCTAGCATGTATTGTGTGAAGCCCATAGATAGTTGAGAAGTGAAATTCCCTTGCCTTGGCATTTAGTAGTCCATGAATTACTTGTGGTGATGTATCCAGTACAGTTCCGGATTCCAGACAACCCATATTCTACCTCTTGATCCATGACATGCATTAGTACACCAATTTTAGTTTGGCATGATCTTATTAATAATTATAGCTGTTTTATGGTCTTGAACTATATGCTCACTAATTGCTATTAAACTAACTTTATACTTCTTCAGAAACAACTCCATCTCCTTGTGCTTGAACACCTTATTGAACCCCCTCACATTACATGCAACTATTATCATGTTTGAGGATTGTGAGTGTCCCTATACCCTGCAGTCTCACCTTTCCCATCTGTTATGTATTTCACAGTCTGAATTCGATTTGAGCTCTGTTCATTAGGGTGTCCTCCTTCAACCAGCATCTTAAATCCATTTATAACAGTTACATGATTACCATGTTGAGGCACTTGTGGATTATTTGTTGCTGATGTGCCCCTCACTTCTCTCCAATCTCCAGCATCATCAGACATTGTCTGCTTTGTTGGCATTCCATCCTGTTGAGTTGCCTCTGTTGCTTCAGCAAGCTCCTGATATTTGGCTTTGTCATTAGCTCCAACCACCTTCCATTCTGTTTCTGCTGCTGTGGCTTGGCCTTCTGTTGTGGCACTAGTTTACTCTCATTCTGATTCTGATGTTGCCTCTCAGTTTGACACATATGCCCTAATTGCCAACACTTAGGACAATAGATTGGTTTCCAGTCATACCATAATACTTGTTCAAACACCCTCCCTTTTGGATCCTTGACCTAGACACTACTAGGTAATTCCCTAGTGACATCCACTTCCACAAGGATTCTAGTAAAAGATATTCTAGCATAGCTTGTAGTAAAATCATCAGCATATAGTGGTTGTCCCAAACCACTACTAATTTTGCTTAGAGTAGCAGGACTCCAGCGGCACTTGTTGAGAATATTTACCTTCAACTTCTAGTTGAAATTCTTGAAAAACATCATCCAAAACGGAGCTCAATAAATTTAAAAATGATGGAAGAATGAATAAAATTGCCCCAAAAATATATTCTTATATTTGAAGTAGTCTTTAATGCGAGTACAACTAGTCAATGAGATCGAACCAGCTGGATGCAACACATCACAATTGTGCACACACCATTGCGATCACGATGCACATATTAACTGTTAGGACCTGATTCTTTGTCATCGGGCGTGGCGCGGCTGTGGCAAGGATTGAGGCGTGATGGCCTTGCCATTGGCCTATGCGGGAGCGAAACGATCATGCGGGACAATGGACGAGAAACATTGTCAGGGGAACAAGTATTGGCCAAAGTCTTGGGACTGGCAAGACAAGTTGGGCAAAGGCTTGATGAGGCAGTGCGGACAAATTTGGGCGGCATGAAGCGGCATGCGCGCCAAAAGACAAAGGTACGGACAGTTCGGATTGTGGGAGCGCCAAGTACAAGCTAAGCTAAATTGCGGGGGCACGGAATGATGGCAAAGGGTTTCAATAGCTAAGGCAAAGCTATGTGAGACAAAATACAAGCAATGGCATGGGTGAAACAAGTGTTGACAAATACAAGGCAGAAATGCGGCTAAGGCAATGTGCGGGCGACAAAGAGTGTCGGGCGTGTGCGGCAAAATCATGGGCAGCAGGTTGCGGACAAAGACATTGGCGCGGAGCAATGTCAAAATCAGCCAAGGCTGGGCGCAATGCCATCCTTGGGCGTGCAA